>PIJE02001282.1:57500-68315 GCA_002895965.2 Coryphaenoides rupestris | reverse complement strand
AAAAAGAGAGAGATTGGTGTCCGGATGAACGGAAACGGGCCGCTTGCTCGCTCCACCGCCACCGCCGCGGACAGATGCGAGTGTTCTGTGTGTGTGTGTGTGTGTGTGTGTGTGTGTGTGTGTCTGCAGGCAATCTGTGCCCCAGCAACACTGTGGCCTCATATCTCCAGGCCTGTCGGAGTTCCTGTTTGTGGTGGTTTGGGTGGGAGGTGGGAGGGGGGGGGGAGGGGGTGAGGGAGGAGAGAGAGGAGAGAGAGAGGAGAGAGAGAGAGAGAGAGAGAGAGAGAGAGAGAGAGAGAGACAGCCGTGGTCCGGGGGCCGTGCTGCTTCTTCTTCTTCCACGTGAACCAGTGAGTTTCCTGCTGGGGTTGGCTCACCGCCAGCTCCACCACCCTCTCCACCCTCTCCACCACCCTCACCACCACCCTCTCCACCCTCTCTACCCCACACTCACACCACGGCCACTCCAACCCAAAGGCTGCCGCTGCTGCTGCTGCACACCGGACAGAACGGAAATTTCCAGGGCTTGTCCGCCCAAGTGCAAGACCCCCCCCCCCATACCCCCACTCCCCCCCACCCCATCCGTCCCCCCCACTACCCCCATAAAAAGAGAGAGATTGTGTCCGGATGAACGGAAACGGGCCGCTTGCTCGCTCCACCGCCACCGCCGCGGACAGATGCGAGTGTTCTGTGTGTGTGTGTGTGTGTGTGTGTGTGTGTCTGCAGGCAATCTGTGCCCCAGCAACACTGTGGCCTCATATCTCCAGGCCTGTCGGAGTTCCTGTTTGTGGTGGTTTGGGTGGGAGGTGGGAGGGGGGAGGAGAGGAGGGAGGGAGGGAGGAGAGAGAGGAGAGAGAGAGAGAAGAGAGAGAGAAGAGAGAGAAGAGAGAGAGAGAGAGAGAGAAGAGAGAGAAGTGTGCGTGCTGCTTCTTCTTCTTCCACGTGAACCAGTGAGTTTCCTGCTGGGGTTGGCTCACCGCCAGCTCCACCACCCTCTCCACCCTCTCCACCACCCTCACCACCACCCTCTCCACCCTCTCTACCCCACACTCACACCACGGCCACTCCAACCCAAAGGCTGCCGCTGCTGCTGCTGCACACGGACAGAACGGAAATTTCCAGGGCTTGTCCGCCCAAGTGCAAGACCCCCCCCCCCATACCCCCACTCCCCCCCACCCCCCCCCCCCCACTAAATGAAGTGTTTCCCCCTACGAAGTCATCGGCACTGAGGTGTGTCTGAAGTGCACTATGCTGATGTGCACGTGAACAGCGATGTGCACGTGCATGGTGTTGATGTGCACGTGAACAGCGATGATGTGCACGTGCATGGTGTGGATGTGCACGAGCGAGGTGTTGATGTGCACAGTGCAGATGTGCACGTGCATTGTGCAGATGTGTGCGTGCACTGTGCAGATGTGCACCGTGCTGATGTGCGTGTGGGCGAGGAGAGGTTTTAGTTCTGATCAGTGACTCCAATAAGGCTCTGGAGCAGAAACGATGCCGCACAAGATTCAAGATTCAAGATATTTAATTGTCACACACACATACAGGATGTGCAGTGAAATGAAAAAGTGGCGATGCCCAGCAGAATGTGCAGCAGAAAAATACAATACAAATAACACAAATTGGAGGCATCAGAATATACACAATCGGTTTCATAATACTGTGATATAGCCTATGCATTTTTAAATGAAACACATATACTTTATGTGTCATTTATTGATACTTTATGTGTCATTTTGTAAAATGTATATTAATATAAAAAACGGTGATATCAATACAAACGTGTTATTATTAGACTATTACTCGGGCTACTCTTCAAACATCTCTATTTCATTTGTTTGCTTTTGATCTCTCAGTTCGTGGCGTTAAGTATTCCATGGTGTCCCCCCTCGCTCCATAAATCAACCTTTGTTTGACTGCACAGATGTTTCACCAAAACATCTTGCTAGGATTTAGGATGTCGGGCTCCTCTGTTAGCCTGGGAAAGCTAACCTTCATAACCTTTATAGCTTCACAGAGACACTCAGGTGTAATGTTCCCAGAGGCGTCTTTCATCTTTCTCATGATCTCTGTATTTCATTGCTCCTGGCTAGGTTCAAGCGTCGCTCCGTGTGCCAAAACTACAAGCCTCTCCACTGGCTCTAAACACAAGCTTAGTTAAACCAACATGTTGACTTCCGGGACTAAAAATAGCCACTTATGGGGAACCTCGTTTTAATCTTGTATTGTCACGTCTGCATAGCTGCCTGCGTCTATTTCACCTTACTTTACAGACAGTACAAGAATGGTGTAACTTGCACCGCTTAAGCTATTTAACAATCCGGGTATATTGACCGTGTAATATTTGATCACACCTCCATTTCACTTGAGCACATATCTTCTGGCCATTCAAGGTGAACACGCAAGTTCTGTGTGTCTGTACACATAAATATTGAATGTAACCCACCATGTTCCACTCCAGTCTTCAATTGTACGGCAATAACGTCTTTATAACGCCATCATGTATTCCCTCTCACCGTGTTGTGTTATCTTTGGCCTTGTGTGAGGACCGTTGAACGTGACCCGTCGTGCGTGGCTTTTAATAATTAATCCCTGCAGATCCTTTATTGGATCCGATGTTAGCAGGCAGGCACATATGAGTGTTGTCCATCTGCTAGTCGTTTTTTCTTTTTACTCTATACACTGTGATGCAATATGTCAACCCCTGGAGAGAAGATCGCACTAATGGGCATTTGAATATCGACACTTAACACTATTTAACTAGGTAATAACACCACGGCTCATGATTGTTAACCAGAGATTTATGGTTCCCTGCTGCGCAAGCGCACAAAAATAATAGCAAATAAAGTTTGACCTTATTTTTATTCCATCACCACCAGCCTGGAGTGCTCTGGGAGGCTTCCCACCACCACCCCCCAAAAGACACGTCCAGGCCGTGTGGGTAAACTGTGTGTCTAATTGCTTCCTATGTGAAACCCTATACCCCTCTCCAAGGACTAGGCTGCATATCACTTTAGACAAATGTTCAGGTAATTTAATTTGCTCTCGGGGAGCATTCGCCATCAAACTGTAATAGAAAGTCACAGTTCCTTTCAGCGCTGGATGAAACGTAATAATCGTGTTTTATGGGTCTGCCACTAAATATTGTATTGTTTGTATGCATTAATAGGCCTATGGGAAATATATATTGTCAAATAATGTGTATTCTAATAATAATATGTATAATCATTTGCATAAACAGTGGTGCATAGCCTAACACATCATTATAAATAATTGGAATAATACATCCCATTATTGCATCAATAGGCTTACATTTTCACAATTCAAAAGGTTTCGCAATTCAAAGAAATCATTACTAACTACAAATATGAATATTTAACATGAACAATGTACATGTAGCCTATACAATTGGTTGTAGCTTTTCCTGTTTTCCCCCCAGGAGTCAATATTTCCCTAATTGAATAGATTTTAGATTATAGGATATACAAGAGGGGATGTTTACAGATGGACTCCTGGAACGGGTTAATCAATGTGTTCATTGTAATCATTGGGATAAGTGGTGTTCATAATATCTGATTATGTCTGGGTTATTAGGCCTACACCATCACCTTATTATCTCACAGACTGTCGTGATTTCACAGCACGACGCTATCAGCAGTGCCGCTGTGTTGCTCCCATTAAACGTGTGTTTCGTTTTAAATGAATGTTTCAATGCAGACCCAGCACCGTGCTAATGACATAATCCAATGCTCCATAGCATATAGGCTTTGGAACTCTAGACAGTCCCCCGTTTTATCTGTGTCTGCAATATTATGCTTGGATTTCACACACACACACACACACACACACACACACACACACACACACACACACAGAGAGAGAGAGAGACTGCAGATCTCTGTGTCTCACTGTGATCTTTAAATACCCTCCATCCCTAAACCACACACACAGCTAGCCGCCCCGGTGCTCCTGGTGAACGGTAACGGTACCACAACACAGCTAGCCGCCCCGGTGCTCCTGGTGAACGGTAACGGTACCACAACACAGCTAGCTCCCGCCCCGGTGCTCCTGGTGAACGGTAACGGTACCACAACACAGCTAGCCGCCCCGGTGCTCCTGGTGAACGGTAACGGTACCACAACACAGCTAGCCGCCCCGGTGCTCCTGGTGAACGGTAACGGTAACGATCCCGCAACACAGCTAGCTCCCCGGGCTGGCCCTGGGGAACGGTAACGGTAACGGTACTCCAGCACGCGAGCTCCAGCTCAAAACATAAACAGCGTGGAAACCAAAAACGGCCACGGAGCCGTGCTGCCTTTACGACGCCAAAAACGATCTCCGCGGCAGCGGGTTTCAAACAAACAAACAAACAAACACACAATAAGGCGTCGGGGAACTGCGATCCCGTTTTAAAAATAATGAAAACGCCAATTTTGACCAAGATCGCGGCCTCCTCCCTCTCCCCCTCCCTCCTCCTGCTCCACCGCCTCCTCCAAAAAAAGGCACAATGCAATGCAAAATAGCGTGGATGTGTGCAGCAACGCGCTATGTGGCCTCCTGGTTCTGTTTCTGCTTCTGGTTCTGTCCCTACGAGCGGTCCCCACCTACCCCGCCGCCGCCGCCACCACCGCCACTTCCTTCCTTCCTTCCTTCCTCCCTCCGCCCGCCACCCTCCCACACACACATACACACACACACACGGTGGAGACAAGGCCCGCCGGAGCGGAGCAAGAGAGGAGTAGGCCTCGGCTCCCCCTCTCCTCCACCACCACCCGCCCTCCACCCTCCTCCTCCTCCTCCTCACGGCCATCTCTCCCCCCCCACCTCCTCCCGCCACCTCTCGCGGTTCCCAGAAAAACCCGACGAACGAACCGCTGGTACCAGTTCCAGTTCGGGTTCGGGTTCCGCTGACCCGACTCGCCCCGACCCGACTCGACTCGACTCACCCGGTATTTCGTGGCGAGGCGCCGCGCAGGAGGAGGAGGAGAAGAACAACAACGTGCCGCCAGAAATCCTTCGAGTCGTCGGAGACAACAACAAGCGGGCTGAAAGCGCAGCCAGAGGAGCGAGCAGAGGCTCTGGAGCCGACGCCATCTTTGAGTGAAACAGGAGCTCGGCGAGGGGGGGGGGAGGGGGCGGGGGGTGGGGGAGCGGGGGGGAAGGGGGCGGGAACTGAGCCGTCAGGGAGGCAAGGCAAGGGACCGTCGCGCATGGCGTTGCCCCTGCGAAAAACGAAAATGAAAACGAAAACGCGCGGGCAGACGGAGAAGAAAAATTATGTCTTTGCAAGAGAAGACAGGGAGGGAGGGAGGGAGGGGGGAGTTGTTGCTATGAGGGAGGGTGGTGGTGGAGGATATCGGTTGCACACAACACACATCATGAAATGGAAGAACGAAGAAGGGACTGGTGGTGGTGGTGGTGGAGCAGGGAGAGAGAGAAAGACGGGGGATAGGTGTTTACGGTTTTGCCACCACCACCACCACCACCCGCATTAAAACTGGAGGGAGATTCAAGGGAGCGTCTCGATTTGCTTCCTCCAGCAAAGCGTCTGCATGGGGAGGAGGGGGGGGGGGAATCAAAGGGTGTGTGTGTGTGGTTTAGGGATGGAGGGTATTTAAAGATCACAGTGAGACACAGAGATCTGCAGTCTCTCTCTCTCTCTCTGTGTNNCAAGGCCCGCCGGACGGAGCAAGAGAGGAGTAGGCCTCGGCTCCCCCTCTCCTCCACCACCACCGCCCTCCACCCTCCTCCTCCTCCTCCTCACGGCCATCTCTCCCCCCCCACCTCCTCCCGCCACCTCTCGCGGTTCCCAGAAAAACCCGACGAACGAACCGCTGGTACCAGTTCCAGTTCGGGTTCGGGTTCCGCTGACCCGACTCGCCCCGACCCGACTCGACTCGACTCACCCGGTATTTCGTGGCGAGGCGCCGCGCAGGAGGAGGAGGAGAAGAACAACAACGTGCCGCCAGAAATCCTTCGAGTCGTCGGAGACAACAACAAGCGGGCTGAAAGCGCAGCCAGAGGAGCGAGCAGAGGCTCTGGAGCCGACGCCATCTTTGAGTGAAACAGGAGCTCGGCGAGGGGGGGGGGAGGGGGCGGGGGTGGGGGTGGAGGGGAGCGGGGGGGAAGGGGGCGGGAACTGAGCCGTCAGGGAGGCAAGGCAAGGGACCGTCGCGCATGGCGTTGCCCCTGCGAAAAACGAAAATGAAAACGAAAACGCGCGGGCAGACGGAGAAGAAAAATTATGTCTTTGCAAGAGAAGACAGGGAGGGAGGAGTTGTTGCTATGAGGGAGGGTGGTGGTGGAGGATATCGTTTGCACACAACACACATCATGAAATGGAAGAACGAAGAAGGGACTGGTGGTGGTGGTGGTGGAGCAGGGAGAGAGAGAAAGACGGGGGATAGGTGTTTACGGTTTTGCCACCACCACCACCACCACCCGCATTAAAACTGGAGGGAGATTCAAGGGAGCGTCTCGATTTGCTTCCTCCAGCAAAGCGTCTGCATGGGGAGGAGGGGGGGTGTGTTGTGGTACCGTTACCGTTCACCAGGAGCACCGGGGCGGCTAGCTGTGTTGTGGTACCGTTACCGTTCACCAGGAGCACCGGGGCGGCTAGCTGTGTTGTGGTACCGTTACCGTTCACCAGGAGCACCGGGGTGGCTAGCCCGGGAGCTAGCTGTGTTGTGTAAAGGTTACCGTTCACCAGGGTTAGCACCCGGGAGCTAAGCGGCGCGCTAAACAACAGCAGCCCGCGGGAAGACGTGGTGTCAGATCTGTTGTTGTGTACAAGGCCGACGTGAGGCTAAACGGGGCTGTTAAGCAAGCAGTGTTATGATTTGATTCTGTTGTTTGTCACGTTTCAGTTGCATTTTGAGGTGGTGTTTGGTCTGCATCACATTTATGTTGGGGAGATCATTAGCTTGGGTTTTAATTGTGATGTTTACTTTTAAATGTGGTTCTTCCAAGTGATGATCTGGGATCTTCAAACTGGGTTCAGGACTTAAATTGTTTGACAAGACACCCTGGAATGTGTCAAAACACACACGTTTGAGACTCTCACCGTATCCTGGTTCTAGAAAGGTTAGATGACGAAACTGATATTATTGACAAACGTTGGACATGCATTGTCTTACTCTATATTTGTTGCCCCATAGAGCCAGTAATAAGAAGTAAATGCACTGTCCTTATTTCTGGTTGATAGGTCTCTTGCTGCTAGACGCTAGATGAATGGAGAGAACACACTGAATTGTCCCAAAGTTGGGTTGTTTGGGTTCTGTTTATGCCATAAGCATGGACGCGTAATGTATCTGAAATTGTTTTGGTGTAGTCCAAATTATGTGTAAGTTATGTCACCAGATGTGGAAAGCAAATGAATTAATGACAAGAATTATCTGTTGTTACACAATTACACATGCTTGATAGTTTAGCACTTTTCAGCCTTAAGAGTTGTCGTTTGCTGACTGTTCTCTGCGTTCCTCCTTTTGGCAGGTTGTGTCTAAAGTACGATGGGCATGAAGGTGATCAGCACTGGCTGCTCCCTGGGGTGAGGTCTACGTTTGGTCCCCGACCCGAGAAGTCCTGCCCGCCGAAGGAGAGAAGACGAGGGAACCCGAACGGGCCATCCTCGTCCTGCCAACTCCACAGAAACTAATATTGTTCTTTCCTACATTTTCTGGACCTCTGTCATTGGAGAAACAGAACCCAAAACTCAAGCGGCGATTTTCCCCCCAGAGAAGACGGTGGTCACTGCACCAACTTCTTGGGAGGAAACGCCACTTTTTTTCCACGGTCACCCGAGAAACTGATCCAGCACGTTTTTTTTTGTATCGTGCCGGACGTGTTCGGTTACTGGTGGACGTACGAAAAAGAAAACGCATCGTCTGTTTGGCCCTCGACGCCCCCCCTTTCTCATCCAGGCTGTGCCACGGTGCCACGCCCCCCCCTCCTCCTTCCCGCCCCCCGGGGAGAGGCTGGTGGTGCCGGTGGACTGGCTTGTAACCAGTTGGGTGGGGGTTGTACCACGGGAGCCTATGCTATGGTGAGCTGCCCCCCACCGTGCTTCTTACACTTGGGCACCGAGGCATACTCCACAAGGCCTCAGGACAAGGGCTAGGTGGCTGGGTAGAGGCTCCGGGAGGCGGGAGAGGAGCAGTGCGAGGAGAGGGAGGCATCGGCCCTTCCTCGGCCTTCTACCCCTTCCCTCGTCTGACCTTTTTCAATACATATTTTTCTTGTGTGTGGACATCGCGGTCAGGCCTCCAAGGGGGCCTCCGCGCCCATCCCTGACCACAGCCATGGTGAAGCTCGCCAACCCCACGTACACCGCGTGGCTCCTGGAGGCCATCAAGAAGGTGAAGAAGCAGAAGCAGCGGCCGTCGGAGGAGCGCATCTGCAATGCCGTGTCCATGCTGCACGGGCTGGACCGCAAGACGGTGCTGGAGCAGCTGGAACTTAGCGTGAAGGACAGCACCATCCTCAAGGTCTCCAACAAGGGCCTCAACTCCTACAAGGACCCCGAGAACCCTGGGCGACAGGCCCCGCCAAAGTCCCGCAGCGGTTCCGGCGGCGGCTGCGGGAGCGGAGGTGGTAGCGGTGGCTCCTCCCACTCGCATTCCCACTCCCACTCGCACTCGCACTCACACTCCTACAAGAAGCCAGGGCTGGACTGGAACAAGTTGATCAAGCGGGCCTTGGACGGGCTCCACGAGGCCGGCGGCTCCACCCACAAGAGCGTGGAGCGCTTCCTGAAGTGCCAGGCGGACGTGGCGGCCTACCTGTCGGGCAGCGGCTCCATGGGGCCGGGCCTCTTCCACCAGCACCTGAGGGTGGCCCTGAAGCGTGCCGTGGCCCACGGCCGCGTCACCAAGCAGGGCCCGATGTTTCGCCTGGTCAGTCGCAGCGGGGGGCCCGGGGCCACCAGCGGCCTGCACGAGGACGGCACCGGCACGGTGTCCATCGACTCGCTGCCGCCCGTGCGGCTGCTGCCCCACGAGAAGGACAAGGTAACGGCCTCTCTGTGCGCTGACGCATCCTTTACACAACACATCCACCATGGACATGCCGGGTTGTGGTGTTTCTCAGCGCGGCAACCGTAAAAGCTTTTGTCAAACATTCTCATGTTCACAATTGACATGCACCATCAACTGTGTGCTTGGGTCATGGCGGTGTTCAGTTCGCCCTGGCAACGTTGATTCCATTCTGTCTCCGCCAAGCAAGATGGATCCATATGTAAACACAGAGCCCTGTTTACGTGCACCTCAGTTAGTGGTGGTGGTGTTTGCTCAAGCGTTGAGATTAATTTCACTTCATATCTGGGTGGATGTGGTTTTTAGAAGGAGACGCAGTGTTTTGGTTCGAGATGTCACTCTAACCTAAAGAGCGTGCCAGAAGGTTTCTGGTTATATTGTGGAATTTGTTGATTTGACAAGTGTAAGTAAAGGCGACGCGCTATCAGTACATGTTTTTGGTTAGAAAGATGCATCAAGTCAATGTTATTTGTATAGCCCTTAATCACAGTTACAGTCTCAAAGGGCTTTACAGGCCATATATTTATGACGCCCCCTAATCCTAGCCCCCCCCCCGAAAGGGCAAGAAACAACTCCCTTAGTTATCGAGGGAAAGATCTTGAGAAGGCACAGCGCGAGGATCCCTCCTTCCAGGGATGGTTCGGAGTGCAATGGGTGTCCTAATGGACATGCAGCATAGTAAACAAACATGAAGTACAAATAACAAATATTAACATTGTCCATTGTGATGATGAGGTGCTGGTAGCCATCAAGTCGGGTGGCCAGGCATCCAGTCATGAGCATGGTGGACAGGGAACACGTAGGAAACCTCTAACCTAATCTCTAGCTCTGAACACGTGTGAAACTGCTGTGATGTCCTTTACCTGCCCTTACACCTCCATTTACATATACCGAGACATGTCCTGCAGTGCCTATATGCCTATAGCCTTGTTTTTAGCCCGTGGGCTACTCGGCGGGAGTCTATCACTTTGGCAGTGTCGGACGTTTATCATCAGGAGCTGCACGTGACGATCTGCTCCAGCACTCGCTGGATGGACTACTGGGACGTCCGGCGTTGACTGAGATGTGATAATGTATCTCCAGCCGAAGCTTAAAGCCCCGCTTATTAAACCGTCTTTCTGCTGTTCATCACTTGTCTAGCGCCACGCTCGGGGGGATACGGCGAGGCGATCCTGAACGCCAGGCGTGAAGGGCATGTTAAGTTTACTTCGGTTCAGTTCAGGCCACGGGGAAAGGATGGCGGTTTCTGCAAGGATCTCTGCTCACGTTGGATTTCTCTGTCGTGTGTGCGTGTGCATGGTTACTTGGAAGGCTGCTCCTCAGCTCTGTACCAGGGAAGCGATCGTGGCTTTGAAGGAGGAGGTCGGGGAGAGTGTGAGAAGGGGGGGGCGGGGGAGGTGGGGGAAGATGGAGCAGGAGAGTCACATGGTTTCCGAGACCCCTGCTGGGATTGTGAACCAGCTGCTGCGCTGCTCCTTGTCAGGAGCTGTCAGCAGATATGAGGGAGAGAGGTAGGGGGAGATGGGGGGGCAGAGAGAGAGAGAGAGAGAGAGAGGTGGGTGAGAGAAATGTGAGAGACGGACGGAAGGAAGGAAGGAAGGAAGAGGGGGATGGATGGAGGGAGGGGGGGGGGGGTGTGTGTGTGTGTGTGTGTGTGTGAGAGTGAGTGAAGACTTGTGTATTCTGGTGCCATAGGAAGAGGTCTGGATGACGCATGTTCTAAGCCTCCCTGCTCTCCAACCAGACAGAGAGAGAAGAAAGGGGGGGAGCTACAGATGTGTGT
>PIJE02001282.1:25000-52500 GCA_002895965.2 Coryphaenoides rupestris | reverse complement strand
GTAGACAAATGCACACAGTATGGGGCAGGGACAACACACACACACACACAGCAACCCCACCCACACTACTGAAAGGACGTGCAACAGGACTTAATTTTGATTATAATTCTAATAACTGTTGGTAATATTTCTTCAAATATTTGCCAACAAACCCGGCTTATGGCCTCAGAAAAGCAAATGGTGTCTTGCGTTTATGACTATTCTAAAATTCATACTTTGGCTTATGAACATATGCCATCATTCATGGGATGCCACACAGACAAGATTATTATCGGATTAATACGAAAACAATAAATTTAATAGGCAAAGAAAATGCCTACTAGCCAAAGATCCAAATATAGTAGGGCATGAACTGAAAAGCAGCCTCCAAGACGTGCGAGAGAGTAGGTTAGATCTACACAATGACCAAAATTCCCACAAGTCCAGTTCCTATTGTATCCATACATCCCCCCCCCGCCCCCCAACTCCAGCAGGAAGTGAACCTTTTGTTGGACATGCATGAGGGGCCAAATAGTTTTTTGTGTTCGTAAATGCTTTGGCCTTTTGCGTTGGTATGCATCGGTGTAACCCAACGACTGGGAGGCTGTATTCTTGGAGTCTTGCTGTCTCGCTTGTTCTCTCTCGCTCTCTCATCACCTGCGCACCTCTAACCTGTTAAACGTGTTCCGTGTTTGTTGTCTGAATTAGTAAAGGTGGCGGGTCGAGCCGGCCGGGCGTCGCCGCTGACATGGGCGTGTCTGGTTTCCCTTTCTCCGTTTCCCCGCCCCTCAGCAAACCTCCCTCCCGCTCTCCCTCCCTGCCTGCCAAGTGTTCAGGAAAGCAAACCTGCAGGCCATAAACACACACACACACACACACACACACACACACACACACACACACACACACACACACACACACACACACACACACACACACACACACACACACACACACACACACACACACACACACACACAGAGAGAAGGAGCATGAAAGAGATCCACGTGCAAATGCTAACTGCACAACATCAAAAACTACAACTCCCAGACACGCCCGGAGGATTGCTGGCTGTCGGTAGTTCGTTCACAGCCAATATTGGCTTAGGGAGATTTGGGTGGAGCAGTGAGTGAGTGAGGGTGGGGTGGGGGAGGAGGAGATGGAAAAAGGGAGGAACAGCGGGATGGGAGGAATGGAGGGGGATAGTCGGGGGGGGATGCAGCGGGGGAGGAGGAGGGATGAGAGGCGTGTGAGATGGAGATGGAGGCTGGGGCTCTCGGAAGGAATTTGAGGTTAGTCTCTTCTCTGTATTCCTGTCACAGCGGCGGGGGAAGGATCTAGTGTGTTTTCTCCAGTTTGTGCCTGGCTTTAATTTACAGTGGCGGTCCACAAGCTAGCGTTTTTTTTTTTTCTTCCTTTTTTTCTCCCTAGCGCTGTGCTTTGTGAGGAATCGCCTCTCTATCTCCCGCTCACTCGATCATCGGGAGGGCGGGCGGGCGAGTGAGGTTGACCCCTGGTGCACAAGGAGTTAAGTGTCAGGCGTGATGGAGTTGTTGGTCTCACGCAGGCGGCTCCTAAGATGCATTTTTCCCCTCTCTCTCTCTCTCTCTCTCTCTCTCTCTCTATTTGTGTGTGTGTGTGGGTGTGCGCGCGTGCGTGTGTGTTTCTCATCGTCGCCATTTCTGCGTCGCCATTACTGTTCAGCAGTGTTGCTGTCTCCGATTGGGTCTCCTCTCTGTCGCCATGTCCTCCTCCGTTTCCATGGCTACATTTAGGCGGGACCAGTGTCACCTACAGCCCAGGGACTTCCTCTTTATGTCTCTTCTTGTGTTTTGGTGAAAACACAGAGCGGTGATTCGCTTACACTGCGTCAATAGAGGCACCTTTGCCTTGAAGGAGGGAGAGGTCGAGGCTTGACCTTTGACTTCCTGTTTGTTTTATTCATTGAACAGGCCTACATGCATGATCTATTTTAAAAAAGGAGAACAAAAACCGCGTATAATATAAGGAATTCCAGTTTTTATATTTAGACACATGGTCTTTTTCTACTGCTTCATCGTCCAGTTTCTCGCGCTCGCTCTCTAACTCCCTCCCTCTCGTTTAACTCTCCCGCACGTACACACACACACACACACACACACACACACACACACACACACACACACACACACACAGGACGACAGCAAGGTTGTGGATGTGAGGTGACTCAGAGGGGGGAAATGAACCCAATAAATCACGCCGTTGTCCCCGTCTCCTCCCTCCCTGCCTTGACCTGCCCGTGTGCTGCGCTGTGCACAGACCACACCCCCCGCCCCCCCCTTCCCCCCTCCCTCCCATCGGCCACTACAATATCACCCTCCCCTCTCAGCCCGGGGAAATGTTTATCTTAACTGACCGAGGGGTTCAGTTGTTGTCGTGCGTTTTATGTATCCGAGTTGGAGGTTGTGGTTATTGTTGTTGTTGTTGTTGACGATGACAAACAGTGGGGAGACCAGAGGCCGAAGACCTGTAGTACCTGATCCATTATGGATTCTTCCCATACATATACAGACACACAGACACACACACACCCCCTAATCTGTACCTTTGTGTGTGTGCGCACAAGCACCTGGAAACCATGCCGATCTTTTGAAAGGATCATTAAGATGTTTACCTTGCGGGGTCACACCGCCCAGCGCAGGGGTCGCCCATCTGCCCAGATGTCAGTGCTGTGGCTGTGGTGGTGGTGGCGGTGGCGTGCGCGCCCCCATGTGTGTACAGAGGAACCCTAAGGTGTGTGTGTGTGCGCGCGCGCGATTGCAGATATGCGCGTGTCCGTCCCATTGGCACGCTTGGCAAACATGAGCTGCCACAGCAGGGACTCTGTGGCGTGTTGGTTCACCCACAGCCGCACGCGTAGCAGGTGCCATACTTCCTGTATTCCTTGGAGACCTCGGAGTCCTGTTCATTATGGTCTGTCGCGATGCCAACGAACACGCAGGCTTGCCCAAGGCCTTCTGTGTTGCCTACTCAACCACGCAACACAACCACGGCCACACAATGCTCACCTGTCTTGAACTTTGACTGTAAAGAAGTGGTTGAAGAAATTGAGCAATGCTACACTGCAGAAATACTCTGTTACAAGTAAAAGTCATGAAAATAAGTACTAACATTTCAAGAATGCAGAATGGCCCATTTCAGACTCTTATGCATTATATTGTAGGGTTATAATTATTCATGCATTCATGTTTACATCCTGCTGCGCAACTTGTGAACTTCCCCTGGGGACCAATAGAGTTTTATTTATACAATAATATATAATGAATATATTGATTATTTTGTGGATTGTTGGCTTTTTATCTGCAAAGCAACTATTAACTAAAGCTCTCAGATGCATGTAGTGGTGTAAAAAGCACAATATTTGCCTCCTGAGATGCAGTGGCGCAGCGGTACGACGTAACAGAAAATGGAAATGTACAAGGAGCTCAGATTTGTACTTGAGTACAGGGTAAAATGTAATGGGATTAAAGTTGACAGATTTTGAATGTTTACCGTCTGTCCCTTTCTTTCCCGCCCCCCTCAGCCTGTGGCCGAGCCCATCCCCATCTGCAGCTTCTGTCTGGGCACCAAGGAGCATAACCGCGACAAGAAGCCAGAGGAGCTCATCTCCTGCGCTGACTGCGGAAACAGCGGTGAGTCGGCCGGGTCCTGTCTGACGTCTAGACCCAGGAACCGGCACCCTCGTTGCGTGGACCTGTTCTACTCTAGACCCCACACGAAGACTGGGCTAGACCGAGTCGTAGACCCAGGGAGAAGTGGGAATCGTTTCCCCTCCCTGCTGAGTGTTTCTGTTTCAGGTCTAGACGTCTGCTCTTTTGTTTTGGTCGTTATCTCGTTATCTCGCTGTTGGCACTGACTTTGAATTGTTATTGTTGTCATCTCTTGAATTATGCTAGCCCCACATTGAGACTCGCAGAAAGGGAGTCGTGTATGTGTGTGTGTGTGTGTGTGTGTGTATATATATATATATATCTCCTCAGTTTCCTTCCCAAGGCACCGTTGGCTTGTATCAGAGTGAGACATCTGCGTGTGATGTGATGTGTTGTGTTGTGTTGTGCTGCAGGCCACCCGTCCTGTCTGAAGTTCTCCCCGGAGCTCACCGTGAGAGTCAAGGCTCTCTGGTGGCAGTGCATCGAGTGCAAGACCTGCAGCAACTGTCAGGACCAGGGCAAGAACGCGGTGAGTAGCGCGGCCCACGGGCGCTCGGCGACGTCACCGCGGTAACATTAGCATGCTAACGCGCCCTAGCATACGACGGCGCGTTAGCACGTTGGCCTGCCGGTTGATGTGGTTAATGCCGAGTATAAACGTCTTGTTGGTTGCCTGTGGTTCTTATCTTTATTGTTTTTTATCGGTTAGTCCTTGGATCATATTAATCACCTCACATCCCGGTGATCACTGAAACGATAACGTACACTCTGCGCTCTTGAATAACGCGGCGCGCCACGCTCGTAAAACCCCGCCATTGACTCCAGAAATAAAACAAAATGAGGAGAAATCGACTGTGTGTCGTTAAATCTTTATGGCGTCGTTTTCTTTACCCCGGTGGGTACGGAAAATGACCACTTTGCGTGCTACACAAACACGCCAATGACCTTAAACAGATTACAGGGATAATGGCAAAGTGGATTAGTAGTTTTTGTGGCTAATGGACTAATTGACTTAATTTGTGTCCCCTTACCCCCATCCCCACCCACCCACCTTAGGAGAACATGTTGTTTTGTGACTCGTGTGACCGAGGCTTCCACATGGAGTGCTGCGACCCGCCACTCACGCGAATGCCTAAAGGTACACCACCACCCGACACCACCGCCCTGCTGTCACACACCCATGCTGTCTGGCTGTCTGGCTCACTTCGATGGTTGATCTCCACAACACAACACAACGTCATGGAAGCAGAGCCCATGAGTTTGGCTGCAGCACCAAATCCATACATTCAATGAGATTCTTGGGTTCTTCTCGCACTCAGCGTATCACATTCTGGACTTCTGTAACCGTGGCCCGTCCTTGACCCTGTCTCTGTCTCTGTCTCTGTCTCTCTCTGTCTCTGTCTCTCTCTCTGTGTCTCTGTCTCTCCTTCTCCTCTCACCAGGCATGTGGATCTGTCAGATCTGCCAGCCGAGGAACAAGGGGGGGAGGAAGCTCTTACAGGAGAAGGCGGCGCAAATCAAACGACGCTACAACGCGCCGCTGGGACGACCTAAAAACAGGTGAGAACACAGAACACGCCCCCTCCCACCCACCACCACCCCCCCTCTGCTCTGTGTTTGGGGCCCCATGTTGAGAAGCACAACGAAAACACACAGAGCCCGCCAACATCCTGAAGTGCACATCTGCAGCTAAATCCAGAGCGGGGGGGGGGGGAGAGTCTACAGAATGGGGAAAATGTGGTTTATTGTTCAATTAGCTCTCCTTTTATGCCGGTGGTGTTGTTCCAAACGCAGCCATTCTCCCAAAATAAGATGGCCTCACACCCACAGCAAGTTTTATCCCTACCTTCCATCAGTGTGAGAGCGCCGGCCTCCCGCTGTGTGTGTGTGTGTGTGTGTGTGTGTGTGTGTGTGAGTGAGTGAGTGAGTGAGTGTGAGAGCCCCCTGGGCTCACATCAGCCCAACTCTGGCATGCTGGTGGGCAGTAATATCAGTCACTTCCCCTGGGGGAACGCGACTGAAGCCATATCCCATGCAGTTCAGAAAAGTCACTCTCCGAATCCGGTGGATCTGAAAAGCCCGCCCCCCTCCTCAGCGATAGGGTAGACTAGTGGGGTATACTCCTATACTCTAGTACCGCCCCCAATATCGGCCAGTTCTGTGGAACTATACGAGGTAGAAATCGAATTGGGGCGATTTTGTTCTCATCTCAGAACACTTCTGAAGGAGCATACAGAGGCCTTCACACCTTCCTCCCGCTCTCTGTCTCCCCTCCAGGCCCGGGCGGCCGTTCAAGAAGCTGGGGGGCCGCGGGCGGCGGCGACGCTGCTCCGCCTCGCCCGACTCGTCGTCCAGCTCGTCGTGCGAGGGTTACCCGGGCGACGACCGGCTGTTGTTCTCTTTGCGCGAGGACCACGAGGACGGGGACGGCGGCGGCAGCCTGCGCTTCAACAAGAAGACCAAGGGGCTGATCGACGCGCTCACAAAGTTCTTCACGCCGTCGCCAGAGGGCCGCAAGGCGAGGCAGGAGACCGTGGACTACTCCCAGCAGTGCCGCATCCGCAAGAAGTCCAGCCGCAAGGACGAGGACGACCGGATGGGTGAGGGCCCTGCCACGGACTACCTACCCCCCCGGCTTCTCTAGACCCTCTCTAACCTAGACCCCTACTAAAGACCCCCTACACCACCCTAGACCCTGACTCCAGACCCCCAACCCCACCCTCGACCCGCAGCCCCTCCTCCCAGCCCTAGACCCGCTACACTAGACCCCCTACTCTAGACCCCATAACCTAGACCCCTTGCACTAGAACCCCTACTCTAGACCCTCTACCCTCCACCCTCTACCCTACAACCCCTGGTCTCAACCCTCTACCCTACACCCCCTGCTCTAGACCCCCTACCCTACACCCTCGACCCTCCACCCCGTGCTCCAGACCCCCTCCCCTAGACGGTCCAGGGTTGTGCTGGGTGTTAACCCCACGGTGTGGTCTCCTCTATCCTCCAGACAATCAGGACTGCAGCGACGAGGAGAAGCTTCCGGGCCACGAGAACCTGACGGAGAAGGACATCGAGCTGTTCAGACATATCCAGGAGCTGGCTCTGCAGGTACGCCCCACACACACACACACACACACACACAACACACACACCTCACATCACAACACGCACTGCAATCTCAGATCAACAAATTGTAAAGGTGATCTTATCGGTTGTTTTTACCAGTAGGTCGTAAAAGAAAGTCCCATTGACACGCATGCATCAGGCATGCTAATGGCTATGAGTCAGCGCTAACTTGCTGCTAGCCTGTGTGTGTGTGTGTGTGTGTGTGTGTGGTGTGTGGTGTGTGTGTGGTGTGTGTTGCACTTTGCTCTCTGTTGGCATGCAAGTGTTTTTCCCTCTTATACCGTGCGGCTCATTGGCCTCAATAATCTCTGGTGTGTAAATCTAATCCCTAGCGTGTAATCCGTCTGGCCACCCCATGCTCTGCTAATCCCTGGCCCTGCGTTCTTCATCCATCATACATTCTAAAACAAAATCTGTAGATATTACAGAAACATATACAGTACTCAATCGACAATGCTTTCATCTACTCTGCGATTCTCAGATTTTGTATTTTTTGTATTTTTTAAACACATTTTATTTCTTGTTCTTGTTAAGCCATTTATGTTGCGCTTTTGCACAAAAGTCAGGATGTAAATAAAGCTTTGATTGGTTGTCTCCCCTCCCCCCCCGTGCAGAAAGTGGGGGTGAAGGGCCCGCCGGACCCCCAGATGCGCTGCCCGTCGGTCATCGAGTTCGGGAAGTACGAGATCCAGACGTGGTACTCGTCTCCCTACCCCCAGGAGTACAGCAGGTGAGTTTTCTTTCCTACACCGTCGCCACGGCCGCAGCAGGAGACGCCGTGAAACACGCTCGCTTAACTTAACGGGAAATATGAAAATGTCATGAGCTTAGTGTCGCGTTTTTAATCATGCAGCAGTGAGCCTAGGAGCGTGCTAGTGGACGGCGTTGGGAGGTTTATTGAGGACAAACAAACAACCTCGCCCTGTTTGCCCCTGGACCGCTCGGTTCCTCGTTCCCGACGAGGGTCCCTGCTTTGCAAATCTGCAAAGCAGCGCTGGCGGCTACGGCTCATTTAGCACACGTCTCTCTCTGTGTGTCTCGTTGAGCGAAGGTGTCAACCGTCCATGCAGCCCTTCATGCTAGCTCACGCTTACCCAGTGATTAATCTCAATACTTTCTCTCCTCCTCCTCCTCCCCCTCCCCCATCCTCCTCCTCCTCCTCCTCCTCCCCATCCTCCTCATCCCCATCCTCCTCCTCCTCTTCCCCATCCTCCTCCTCCCCCCAGGCTCCCCAAGCTGTACCTGTGTGAGTTCTGCCTGCGTTACATGAAGAGCCGCAGTATTCTGTACCAGCACATGAGGAAGTGCAGCTGGTTCCATCCGCCCGCCAACGAGATCTATCGCAAGGACGACGTGTCCGTCTTCGAGGTGAGGGGCGGGGCCCGCCGTGCTCCGAACTAATACATCCTCAGTGTAACGAAAGCTAATGTACTCATGATGCAGAATGGCCCAGAATAATATACATTTATAGATTGTATATTACTTTACATGCTGATGGCCCAGCTTGTGAATTTCCCCCTGGGGACTAATAAAGCCTTATTGATGTACCGGTAATAATGTCACAATTTATTTATTGTCATATTTAGAATTGTTGATTTGCAAAATAACTAATAACTAAAGCTAACACATAAATGCAGTGGCGTAAAACGTATACCATTTGCCTCTGAGATGTAGTGGAGGAGAAGCACGAAGTAGCAGAAGGAAATGGAAACACTCAGGTCAAGTGGAAGTACCTCCGATTTGTACTTGAATTAAAGTATTTGATTAAATGTACTTGGCTACTTTCACCGGTGGCTTTATGCTCGGGGGAGGTTTACGAACACAGAGAAGTAGGTACGGGTGACGAGCGAGTGGCACTTTCACATTACGCTGTGCTAGAAGTGTTGCCGTAGCAACACCAAACAACCAAAGAAGCTGATTGCCAGCTGAGCGTACCAAAATCTGATTCAGCTGGATCCCTTTTTATGTGTCAACAACAACAACAATAATGAAGAGAGGTTGCCCACTCTGGTTAGTCTAAGCATTGGTTATTTGTTATGTCTTCCCCGAATTCGTGGTTCATTCCTCTGCCAACAAATCGGATGAACTTGTCTCACTCGACCGGAGGGGACGGAAGCTCTGTCTCTCTCGGAATTTGTGGCCGTGAGCCAGCGTAGCACGCGACACGTCGAGCAATCCGCTGCTCTGCCGCTCAGAGCAGATCGCCACGCTGCGCTCAAACTGCACAGCCCCCGTACAGGTTGTAAGAACACAGCCGCCGCGCACCGTTGCCACCTTGTAACCTGCTTTCTTTCTCTCTGATGGGGGTTTGTGCAGCCACAGGTGTCTGAGCGTGACCGTAGCCCGGTCCACTCCACAGTTCAGCTGCTCGGCTCCAACCGAGAGGCTGGGCGGGAGGCCAAGAGGCTACTCACTGGTCCTTTCTCTAGCTCTCTATCAGTCTCTATTCTCATTCTCTCCAGCTCTCTATCACTCTCTATTCTCCGTCTCTCTAGCTCTCTATTGGTTTATCTTGCTCTCTACATCAGTCTCTATTCTCATTCTCTCTAGCACTCTTTTCTCTTTCTCTCCATCACTCTCTCCTCTCCCTCGCTGTAGCTCTCTATTGGTCTGTCTTGCTCTCGGTCCCCAGAGAAGGGAGACTAGATCATCGCGTGTCTCGCCTCTGGTCCGCTCTGCTTCACTGGGCTCCGTGGAGAGTTGTAGAGAGAGAGAGAGAGAGACATGGAGTTTATCAGGCTTGTCGACCGCCCACTGCTCGGCTCGTCCCACTTTCACCCCTGGCGTGTCTCCCTCCCCCCCCAAATGTCCTCTCTTGGCTTTTAGGTGGATGGCAACGTGAGCACAATCTACTGTCAGAACCTGTGTCTGCTGGCCAAGCTCTTCCTGGACCACAAGACGCTGTACTACGACGTGGAGCCCTTCCTCTTCTACGTGCTGACCCAGAACGACAGCAAGGGCTGCCACCTGGTGGGGTATTTCTCCAAGGTACGCCCTCTTGGCCACCACCTGCCCCCCCCAAAACACCCCCCTTCTGACCCCAAACCGCCGACCTCACCTCCCACCTTCCGGTTGTCTGGCAATGTGTGTATGAATGTCTAAATGTGAGGCAATGTACAGCGCTTTTGGATAAAATCGCTTTCTAAATGCAATCCATTGACCATTAAACCTTGCCATTCCTTGTGTTGCAAGCACGGTGCGGAATTGACTTTTTGTCCATCAAATGGCTAGTGACTGTTAAAATTTTAACAGCCACTCAATAGATGAGTGAATTTTTTTTTTCACTGGTGTGAGTGAAGCAAATCCACCAGACACGTGCATATTTTACAAGCATTTGGCCGCTGCTAATTCTGCGCCCTCCTTTGCACACGCTGTCAAAACACACGTTTCTTTTGCCTTTTTTGGCGCGATTCTATTTTCGGAATGTCGTGTTGTTAAAGTGGTCGTGCGACTAGTGCTGGAGCGCCAGAAGGCTGCTACTGCAGACATGAGAAGTGATACCTTCCAGTTAACCGAGAGCCGAAACGTTTAGCCACGCAGGAAATATCCACCGCGCGCGCACACGCACACGCACACACACACACACACACTCTCTCTTTTCTCTCCGCATTGTGAACGTGCCGGCTGCTGCAGTGTGCAGGTGCTCACATTAACATGCGACCTTGCTACTAAAAGCCCTGCAATTAGCTGGGGGGGGGTGGTGTGGTGATGGGTGGTGGTCTTACCCTTATCTACAGCCTGCCATCACACACACACACACAATCACAACCTTGCAGTGTCTACCCACACACTCTCAATGTCCAGGATCTATGTCCCTTCTCTAAGGTGTGTGTGTGTCTGTCTCTCGCTCTCTCTCGCTCTCTCGCTCTCTCTCTCCCCCCCCCCCCAATCCATCCCCACTCTGCAGGAGAAGCACTGTCAACAGAAGTACAATGTATCCTGCATCATGATTCTTCCCCAGTACCAGCGGCGAGGCTACGGACGCTTCCTCATCGATTTCAGTGAGTGCAACTGATGTGCAACTGATGCACAAAACGTGCACGTGCACACACACACACACACACACACACACGCACACACGCACACACGCACACAACACACTCCAGGCCCGCCAAACCTGTTGCATTTTTGATGGCTTTGTTTTTGCGTGGTGGGAGGCGGCCGCGCGATTAGCCAGGTTCCCTGGCAACAAGAGATTTCAGCTGGATGGTTTCACTGCGCGGTGTGGCATGTCCATGTGTAGTATCCATTAGCCTTGGTATCTGCATAGTTGCCTGGCAACCAGCGTGCAGTATATATACACCTGGGTCATGGTAATTGCCTTCCTCACCACCGACGGTAAGACGAGACGTGTTTAGGAGTGAGGCGATACTCCGCTCTAGTGTTAAAGATGACTTTGAACTTCACGATGTCCCAAGTGGAAAACCCACCAGGGCATTAAGAAGTAAATAAACGAGAAGTTATTTATTGCATAATAATAACAACAACGAAATGATGGCGCCATGCAACACGATGACATTTGAACAGTACACGATCCAAAATGGAGGACTGTACAGTAACCCAAGATGTCAGCGACTGTCCAGACAGGTGGACCACTGGCAATAAGGCAACCTTATGGCTTGTACTTAAGATTGGTAATTTCATGCAAGAAAAATGTCCACTTACTGTGGTACTCGGTTTTGTCAAATTGAATTATGAATAAAAGATCAAAATACGAGGCTTGAAATATATTCGGGGAAAGGAAAAAAAGATATTTGGCCTGATATCGTCGTTAAGGTGACAGTGTAGTCAAGGACCCTCCGTTGGACACACAAGCATTTTAAGATCTAGTGATGAGGGTCGAAAGGTCATGGGTTTGAACCCCAATTTCCACAGTCCAAATGGGGATGCCTACAGGTAGTTAGATGCTTCGTAAATCATGACGATTGTAACCCATTTTTCCTTATCACCCATCCCCTCCATGGACTGCTGTAAGTCTCTAACCCCCTCTCCTCTCTCCCCCTCTTCTCTCGCCCCCCCAAGGCTACCTGCTGTCCAAGCGCGAGGGCCAGCCGGGCTCCCCGGAGAAGCCCCTGTCTGACCTGGGCCGGCTGTCCTACATGGCCTACTGGCACAGCGTGGTGCTGGAGTGTCTCCACGAGGTGCACGACCGGCAGCTCAGCATCCGCCAGCTCAGCAAGCTGACAGGCATCTGCCCCCAGGACATCACGGCCACCCTGCAGAACCTCACCATGCTGGAACAACGTGGCGACCGGTAAGGAGACCCACAGTCTCATCTTAAAGGACTCCTATTATACCACCAGGTGTCAAAAACCGGTTGGAATGGCCCCACTTGACATCACAAACGGGAGTGTCCACCCAGCTGTATGGTGGATAGATCAGTCTACCAGTGGCTACAGTCCTCTGGGTAGGCTGGTAGGCTGTTCTATCCAGCATACTTCTAGGTGGACACTTGTGATGTCAAAAACCGGAGATGACACCGGTTTTTGAAACCGCTTGGAATGGCTAATCACGGCCACACCTGGTGGTATAATATGTCTCCTTTAAGCATCGCCAGTGATTTATTTATCTGGATGTCTGCATTCATATTCAGACCCCCCCCCCCCTTGAGCATGGTGCCCTAATGCATACACCTCGACCTCACTGACTTATATCTCCAAAATAATCTAAAATATCTAATATCTAATATCTATTTTAATGACTGTAAGCCACGTTGGATGAAGGCGCGGGCTGAATGACAAAATAGCAGTCGTAAAATAAATGGAGTTAAACATAGTTGAACGACTAACAATGTTTACATGGCTGTCAGTATTATGCCAAGATCTCTTTATTGGCTTGGAGGCACATGTTGGCACACATGATGAATACCAACGTGTATCCATCCCCTGTACTCCCCGCCTGTCACCGTACTCCTCAGGGGGGGTTACTTCGTTAGGCGGCTGCAGACAAGGACGGCATCCAAGAACATCCAGACCCCGCTATGTCTATGCATTTTAAGTTGTAGAACTAAGTGTGTGTGTGTGTGTGTGTGTGTGTGTCTCTCTCTCTCTCACCAGGCTGGTGCTGGTGAGACGGGAGAAGCTGGTCTCTAACCACATGAGCCGGCTGAAGGCCCGCCCGCGGCCCCTCGACGTGGACCCCGAGTGTCTGCGCTGGACCCCCGTCATCGTCACCAACACGGTGGTGTCCGACGGCGAGGGAGACGACAACAATGACGAGGAGGACGAAGACGAGGCAGAGGAGGAAGCCCGCAAAGAGGTGAACAAAGTCCTCTTGTTGGGAGACTTTTTGTTATGGGGAATTCTATTGGTTTAAACTGGGTTGATTTTAACTTTAAACAACATTTTGACGTTGTTGTTTATGACAGAAAGTTGAAGATAAGTGTTCAAGTGCAGTGTCCATACAACGTCTTGAAAGTTTGGAAAATGGTTAATATTAACCGTTATGTTTTCCAAATTTGGGAATATGCTTGGATTCAAATATACTCCTTTAAAAGGCTTGATTTCCAACATAATCTGGTGTTTCATCGAAACAATCACTCAAGTAAACCCGAAAAAAATCTAAATCAGAGGAACAGGCTAGCAATAGATTCGGGGTGAAATTAATCTGTTTGTTTGTATTGCAAGCTCCACGTGGCATCATATCAGCCAATCACAAGGCTTGTGATAAGCAGTGTTTGACCAGAGGGGGTGTGTCCTCTGAACAGGTGAAGCCCAGCCACAAGATCTCTCCTCTCTCCTGGCACGTTCACCAGGAGCGCGGGCGGCGGCAGCAGCAGGAGGAGGAAGAGGAAGAAGAGGAGAGGAGGAGGAGGAGGAGGAGGAGAGGAAGTGTTTCCCGGGGTTTCCCATGAACCAGAGCTCCCCGACCTCCTCCTCCCCGGCCCGTTGCCCGCCCCCCGCCGGTCCCGAGTCCCGCCCCCCGCCCCCGGCCAACGGAGAGCGGCGCCCGCGGGGACGGCCGCCCAAGAACTGGACCTGTGGGAAGGCGAAGGACCGGCCGCGGGTGGGCCGTCCGCCCAAGAACCGCCCGCCGCCCGCCATGGAGGCGGACCAGGAGATGCGGAGGAAGCCCCCGGGCTTCTCCTCCGGCCCGCCCTCTCTCTTCTCCCTGGAGAACTCCTCCCACCCTCTGGACGCCGGGCGCCACCCGTCTGCCACGCCTCCGCGCAGAGGCCGCCCGCCCAGGAAAAAGAGGGGTCCTAAGCCCCGACTGAGGCTGCAGCCGCCCGAGGAGGAGGAGGAGGAGGATGACGACGAAGAGGAGGAGGAGGACGAGGGTCTGCCCCAGCTGCCCCTGGGGCCCCGTTTCTTGGAGGCCCCGCTGCCCGGCAGGAAGACCTGCTTCAGCGAGAGCAGCGAGGAGGAGGAGGAGGACGACGAAGATGATGATGATGATGAGGAAGATGAGGACCAGCCGAGCTCACCGCCCGTCCTCACCAAGCCGGCCATGGGGCTGAAGTGCAAGGTGAGGGAGGGGTCTGAAGTCTTAAAGGGGCCTTATTATACCACCGGGTGTGAGCGTGATTAGCCATTTGTGACAAGCCCTTTCAATATTGTCATGTGACTAACATTGTCAAGTGGGAGTGTGCACCTAGATGTATGATGCTGACTAGATCAGTGGACCGTACCCGTTGGTACAGTCCACTGGGTAGCCTGATCTAGTCTAGGCTAACGCTCACACCTGGTGGTATAATAGGGCCACGTTCATTTAAACGAAGTCTTCATTTTCACACAATTGTTCGTAACGCATTGATATTTGTCAGTAATGATTTAATTGGTCTGGTTTTCTCCCAGAAACCCCTGCGGAAGCGGCGTATGCGGCGCCAGAGCCACCCCCACAGCAGCGTGGTGACGGAGACCATCTCCGAGACCACCGAGGTGCTGGACGAACCCTTCGTGGACTCGGACTCCGAGCGGCCCATGCCCCGTCTGGAGGAGGAGGGCATGCCGGGGCAGCCGCCGCGCCGCTACCCGCCCGCCCGCGCCGCCGTCAGGCTCTCGGAGACGCCGCCCAAACGCAGCCGGCGGGCCAACCTCTCGGAGTCTGAGGACGACGGTGCGTGTGCGCGTGTGTGTGTGTGTGTGTGTGTGTGTGTGTGTGAGAGAGACATACACAGAAGGGACGGATTCATAGTTGGCCAGTGTTGTTTTTCGGGATGCACCGATGTATCGTCCGACAATCGCTATCTGCCGATGTTCGCCTTGTCGACTGCTATTGCCTATCGGCAAATAAATCAGTGACATTTACCGATGTCAGTGGCCGATGTTTATCTGTTGTCGCGTCAATTTTGCACCGGCTAAATGCTGTTGGTTATCGGTTCTGTAAGGACCCACATTTTCAAGCGCTAGTCAAGACTAGCGCTATCGGCCAAGAATTTGAGAGTCTTTGCATCCCTAGTTGTTTTAATAGTTCAGGGCCCCTAAAATTGTGCAACTTGCATGGTGCTTCAGTATTTACATTGAAGTTTATTGGTGCTCAGGGTTCCTGCCAAGTGGAAATATACGATAACACAATACAATAACAATCTGTGACGGATCGCTAGCATCAGCTTCATAATGCTGGCTCATAATGGAGTAATGCGATATCAATGCATCTAGAGATCTCACTGGTAACTACTTGACCTTCTATTATGGTTGACTAACGTTAAGTGTGTCTGGTTTATCTTCATCCAGAGTTGACCCCCGCACTGAAATCCCTGGCCGTCCCCCCGGCCAGCCACCCAAAGCCCCTGGCCCTCAACCCGGAGACCCCCGTCAAGAAGAAGAAGGGCTGGCCTAAGGGCAAGAGCCGCAAGCCCCTCCACTGGAAGAAGCGCGGGCCGGGCCGCCCCCCGGGCAGCGGGCCCAACCAGCGGCTGGCTGCGGAGGCCCGCGCCGGCCTGGCCCCCCAGCCGCCCAAGATCAAGATGAAACCCGGCCGCAAGCCCCGCAGCTGGTACCTTCAGCGGGCGCAGGAGGAGGCGGAGCGCCAGGAGAGGCAGCCCGGGCGCCTGCAGCCCAGCGCCCCCGCCTACCGGGCCGGCCCGGACACCGGGCGGCAGAAAGACTCTGACGAGGAGGAGGAGGAGGACTTCCTGCCCAAACCCGTGGAGCAGAAGATCCCCAAGAGGCGGGGCCGGCCGCCCAAGAACCCCGCCCTGCGGCAACCACCCCCGCCGCCACCCCCTAAGCCTGCCCCCGTCTCTGAACCGGAGGAGGAGGACGACGACGAGGAAGAGGACGAGGAAGAGGAGGAGACGACGACAACGACGACGCAGAGGAGCTGGGTGGAGGAAGAGAAGCCCAGTCGCCCGCCCTCCCGCCCCATGCTGTCTCCTTCCTCCGCCGCCGCCGGCTCCTGTGCCCCGGGGCCGCCCAGGGCCCCCCAGCCCCGGCCCCAGGTTGGGGAAGAGGAGGAGGAGGAAGACGAGGAGGAGGAGGAGGACGAGGAAGAGTCCTCCTCCGGCAGACATCCGGCCGCCATGGCGGGCTCCGGGAGCCGACGGAGTGAGGACCACGATGCGGACGATGAAGGCGACGGTCACCTGGAGGACAAGAGCAGCAGCGGCAGCAACATCATCATCAGCAGCAAGAAGAGGAAGAGCGCCGACTCCGATGAAGACGAGGAAGAGGAGGATGAGGACGAGGAGCCGGCGTCCCGCGCCAGCTCGCCGCCCGTCAAGGAGGAACCTCAAGGCGGAGAGGCTTTTTTAGACACTGAAAACCGCGCAGCACGGGACTTTGTCAGCAAGCAGGAGGAAGAGGAGGAGGAGGAGGAGGAGGAGGAAGAGGCCGAGGAGGAGCAGCAACCGCAGGAGGCCAAGGGTCGCCCGGCGGCCCCGGAGCCCGACCCCCAGCAGGAGGAGCGGCGGCAGCAGCGGGAGCAGGAGGAGGCGGCCGCCGTGGAGACGGTCACCGCACTCCCGGCGCCCGCCGAGCCCCTGGAGCTCCCGCCACTGCACCCCGAGGACAAGGCCGTCAGCCTGCTGATGGAGCCGCCCCACGCCCACCACCACCAGCACCCCGAGTTCAAGGAGGAGCTGGGGCACCCGCACCACCACCACCACCACCACCACCCGCACGCCCACCACGGCCACCACCACTCCAACGAGCTGGACCTGGAGACGGTGCAGGCGGTGCAGTCTCTGACGCAGGGCGAGGCGCAGGACGAGGAGCCGGAGCCGCCCCAGCAGCACCACGGTGCCTACCAGGACTGCGAGGAGACCCTGGCCGCCTGCCGCACCCTGCAGAGCTACAGCCACGCCGGGGAGCCGGAGGACGAGGCGGCACTGGCCCTGGTGGAGGACTGCGGAGGAGGACCCTCGCAGCACAGCAGCCCCCTGCCCAACCCCCCGCTGCCCCCCTGCCCAGCCAGTCGGTGCGCTCCGTCAACAGCCCCGGTCTGCCGCCCGGCATGATGGACGCGGGGCCCCCCGGCCCCCGAGGGGGCACGCCCGGCCCGGCGGGGGGCAACGGCGGAGGAGGAAGCTACACGCAGATCACCCCCGAGCACCCCAGCTCGCTGTCGGCACCCTCGCAGCAGAACATGGAGACGTCACCCATGATGGACGTGCCCTCGGTGTCGGACCACTCCCAGCAGGTGGTGGACAGCGGCTTCAGCGACCTGGGCAGCATCGAGAGCACCACGGAGAACTACGACAACCCCAGCAGCTACGACTCCACCATGGGGGGCGCCGGCAACGGGCCGGGCATGTCCGCCGCTGCGGCGGCCGCGGCCGCCTCTTCGTCCGCCGCCTCGACGTCCTCCGGCTCGGCCACGCCCTCCTCCTCCTCGCAGGCCAGCAGCTGCTCCTTCGTCGCCGCGTCCGGCCTCGCGTCCTCCGGCGGCGGCGCGGTGGTGGGCTCCCAGCTCACCATGGGCGGCTGCGGCCTCATCCAGCAGGCGGGGCCCAACGGGGGCTCCAGCGCCGTTCCCCGGCCGCCCCCCTCTGTCACCCCCGGCTGCGGCATCAAGTCGCCCCAGAGCTGCGTGGTGATCGAACGGCCGCCCAGCACCAACCAGCAGCAGCAGCAGAAGAAGGTCTCCCAGCAGCAGGCCAACTCCCAGCCCTCCGCCCCCCCGCCGCCCCAGCAGCAGCAGCAGCAGCAGCAGTCGCTGTCCCAGTGCAGTATGGGTAACGGCTTCTCCTCCACGCCCATGATCATGGAGATCCCGGAAAGCGGAGGCGGCCGCAGCCTCTACGAGCGCATCGGCCCGGACTTCGGCGCGGGCGGGTACTCGCAGCCGTCGGCCACCTTCAGCCTGGCCAAGCTGCAGCAGCTCACCAACACCATCATGGATCCCCACGCCATGTCCTACTCCCACTCGGCCTCCGTCACCTCCTACGCCACCAGCGTGTCCCTTGCCAACCCGGGCCTGGCGCAGCTGGCTCCCTCGCCGCACGGCCAGGGCCCCGGCCAGCCCTCCATGGGCACGCCGGCCAACCTGGCCTCGGGCTCCATGAACCTGGGCTCGCTGCAGCTCCAGTGCAACATGGCGCCGGGCAACCTGGGCCTGGCGCCGCCCGGCCACGGCCAGCGGCTGCAGGGTCAGATGGCGTCGGTGAAGGGCCACATCGCCATCCGCTCCAAGGCCTCGCAGCAGCAGCAGCTGGCCCCCGCGCCCCCGCCGCCCCACCAGCAGCAGCTGTACGGCCGCGGCGCGGGCGGCGCGGTGGGCGGCATGCAGGGCGCGCCGCGCACCCTGGCCGTGCAGCGCGGCATGATGCCCAACCTCATGGCCACGTCGGGCGCCTACAACCCCATGAACATGACGCAGCTCAACGCCATGTCGGCCGCCGGCTACCGCATGCCGCAGCCCATGATGAACAGCGGCTACCACGGCAACCCGCCCTACATGAACCAGCCGGCGCAGTACCCCATGCAGATGCAGATGGGCATGATGGGCGGCCAGGGGTACCCGCAGCAGCCCATGCAGACCAATCACCACGGCAACATGATGTACACCACCCCCTCGCAACACAGCTACGGCTGCGTTCCCAAGCAGTCGCCTTACATGAGCAGATGAGCACGGACAGGGGGGGGGTGGGTTGGTAGGGGAGTGGGTGAGGAGGTGGCCGCAGGGGGAGGAGGAGGAGGAAGAGGAGGAGGTGTGATCTGACCTGACACCCCCCACGCTGCGCGGTCCATGACGCCCTGGTCACCCTCTTCTTCATAGGCCGCACTGCGACTGCGACGAGGGAGACCCCAGAGGCTCCTGGGTGGGGGTGGGGGGTGTTCCATGTGGTCATTCGGTTCCACTAAAGTAGGACTCGTAGCCCCGCCCCCCTGTCCCCTCCCCCCTGGGTACGGGTTGACCACCTGCAGCACTCCGGTTGGGTGTGTGAGGGTGAGGGGGGTGTATGGTGGTGTGTGTGTGTGTGTGTACACACTTACATGGACCCATTGTCTGGGCATGGCCCCACGCCCCACGGCAGGGACCCGGACACGCACTTCACACGAGGACCTGACTTATCAACACACACACACACACACATACACACACATACACAAAAAGAGACTCATTCAATAAACGGTTAACTGAGCGATGATTCAGCCATGCACACAATCTTTTAATCGACATAGGAAGCCTTACCTTCAAAAAGGGACAATGAGACATCGTAGTTGGAACTTAGTTTTATTTTTTTACATCATGTTGCTTTTGGGTTGGTTTTTTTTGTTTCCTTTTCTGTTGTTGACCTTTAATGTAATTACTTGTAAGTCTGACCTCTAATACGCTTCGGTCTTTATACATGTGGCATTCTGGAATGGTCTCCCCCCAGCCCAACCCCCCCCCCCCCCCCCCCCCCCCCTTCTCCTTGAGATGGAGAAGAACCAAATCGGTCGCTCCGACTAATGGCGTCGCCAAGTTTCTGCTGGAGGGTAGAAACGGCCGGTCCCTTTTTCGTCAGGTGAACGGTGTAGCATCTTTTGACTTTCGTGTTTGTATTCGTACTTTATTTTTTTATTTGTTTTGTTTGTTTCTGTGTTTTTTGTTGTTTTCTTTTTTTTTGTCTTTTTTTTACAGTTGCACTGCTGCTCTGCGTCTCTCGATGTAAATATCCTGCTACTTCCCATTACAACAGCACAACCGTACGGGGGCACGCAGGCGCCCCCTGGTGGCCGGTGCTGGTGGGTGTACCATTCGACACTCCGCTGACAGATGTGTATACAACTCCCCCAGCAGCTTGGAGACGGCAGAACACGAGGCAGATATTCCATTTCAACTGTTTCATCCTTTTTTCTTTTCAGAGAACACTTTTCCTTTCGTTTCATAAAAGTCTGCACTCCCTATTGGCGACACAATGGCCTTCGACGGCAAGATGGCTGACTGCCGAGCCATTCCACTTTACACTCAAACCCGCGGATGAGATGGAGGAGAGTTGAGATTGCAATGAGGTCCTGTTTGTTGTGGCATTCAAAAGAGTCAGGTGAAGAGTATGACCCCTTCTGCTCCATGGTCCAGTATTCAAAGTCAAAAGAGGATTATTTTTGTTGTTTTTCAGACCTGATGCTTCATATTGTTGTGTGTTGGTTCTGTTCTGTACTTTATTTGTATTATTATTATTATCTTTTTTTTTTTTTTGGTTCGTTTCTCTCTGAATTTTATCAGACTGGGCAGCTTTCTTTTATGACACAAGCTGACTCTTTTGGACTTTAGAAAACCTGTTGTAGAGAAATTGTTTTTTCTATAATATAAAAAGGAAATTCTGACATTGATATTGGTACTGTCATTTTTTTTTCCACTTCTGTTTCAGGAAAAAAAAAAAAAACGATACATATTTTTTAGCTCGACTCTTGGGTAACAATTACTAAGAAATTCAAAACAAAAAAAATTACCACTCACTTTTAGTAACTTTAAGATGCCTTTAACCTCTTCATTCCATCGCATCTCTAGATTTTCTATCTTTGTGTAGTATATTAATGCTATTTTAAACGAGGAAAAAACAAATATCTAAAGGTTTAGTGTTTTTTGTTTTGTTTTTTGTTCTTTTTTTTTACTTTGTGTGTATAAGATGAATTCCTTACATTTAAGAGGCATGTAAAAATGAGCTCAGTATATTTCTGTTTGTTTATATTGATTCCCCTTTTTGTATCCTTTGTATTTGTACATGGTGCATTGTAAGCTAAGAGAGAGAGAGAGGAGCGGTCACATCACGAGTCGCTCTGCCACGGCGGCTGTAGGTGGCGCTATGCGCTCTGCCGCGTCACATCTTGACGATTTCTGTCCCTGTATGTACTTCCATTTAATCGTTTTTTTTTTCTTTCTTTCTTAGCAAGTACTTTCAAAGAACTCTGTACATTTTAACATAAAATGAAAATAAATTATGTTGAGCCATTCCTGTTTCAGGGAACTTTCTCCTGTTGTTGGATGAGTGTGTAGCCTGTGCAAGAGAGGCCAGCCGAAAGGTATAGCAATCAAGTTGGCTATAATTCATCAATCACCTTTACGAGAGTCGTTGAGCAACACTTTGTTTGGCTAAATTAAAGATAAGAGGCTGCAGGCTGGGGCCGGTTGTTTTGTCAGAGGGGCCCATTTGACCCGGGACAAAAGAGACAGTTTGTTCAAGCTTTCCAAGGGCTTGTTTCGTGTTCAGGGTTTAAATTAAGTCAGGACTATTTCTGCTTAAATTAATCCACACTAAACAGATGGCTTTCTGAGACGTTGCTTAATTTGAGATTAATTAGTTCTAGACTACTGAGTCTCAGACTAAGGTAATCAAGTCAGATCATTTAAGGCTAGGGTGCTAGAAGAACCTGGGGTGGAATACACGTCTACATAAGCATTAAGCAGTGTGTGCAACTGGAGTTGGCTACCTGACCCAACCAAATAATGGAGAAAGGCAAAAGAAAACGGTCAAAGAATTTCAGTGAAATGGAAAACACCCTCTCCAAGCAAATTGTGTTGAAGTACCCTATAATTGAGAACAAACGACATGATTCAGGAACAAAAAACAAGAAGAAGGCATGGACTGCCATTTTGAATGAATTGAACTCGAATGAAAAGTAACCAACTGGACACTCCCAACAACTTCAGATAAGATTATTAACATTAATTTATTAACAAATCAGTCACTTGGAAATATTTGTTTTCTTGCGCAATATATCAGGGTGGGGCCTAAATATATTGTATGTGCACAGAAATGTAAAACATGTAGAACTGCTAATACAATTTCTATATTGTCTTTCAAAGGTCCTGTAGAAAAACATCACTATAAACATAAAAACTGCTGGTAGGGGGTGCTTCAAGACCGGTGGGGGACCCCCGGTTACACCAGAGAAGGATGAGTTGGGGGACTTTAGAGATTAATGAAAGCCAGCAACCCTTGGAAGGTATCCCAGATGATGACCATTCCAATAATCATTTGGTAGGGCTCATTCATTTAGCATGGTCTATCCAACTTGATATACTATGTTAGTCATCACTTGCACTCTCATAATAAAAATGATGTAATGACCTCAAACTCAAAATAATCTAATACTTAAACTTCTTTTGTATCCAAAGATGACTTGATGTTGACCCAGATCTTGGAGGAGCCAGAGAAGAGTCAGGAAGATCAGGCATCATCGAGCAGTACCCATCCCAGTAGCCATCAGCAGCCTGTGTGTCTCACCCAGGCAGCAGGACAAGGGAATAGGCTGACCATTCATGAGAAACTTGCCATAGAATTCCATGAATGTAAAATGCAATGTTTAAAAGAAGAACGTGAGGTGAAGATGAAAATCCTTCATGTTGAGTTGTGTCAATGCAGTATCAATGTTATTTTGTATCAATCAGTTAATGATGTGCCTTTGTGAAATAAAAACCTTTCTCACCAATCCATGTCAATCACTTACAGTATGTTGTCATGAGAAGTGCTGCAGAGCAGAAGCATCTCTGTAAGGGCGTCCATTTCTGCCTCAGCCATGGGAACATGTGGGCCCTCGTCATCTTCAGTATGAGGGTCTGGGCAGCCATGCTGTTTAAGATCATTCTGAAGCACTGCTGTTGCAATAATGACTGCAGACCGATCTCCTTGGCAATGTGTTTCTGAGACACTGGAAATGATTCTTCCATATACCAAACATGCGCTCTATGAGCCCTCTGGTGGGGATCTGAGCTTGGTTACAGTGCTGTGGCTTTGGTCGGACTGGATGAAGATAGGGGTGAACAAGACATTTGTCTGTGCACACCAATGTCTGTGCAATTACTCCAGGGAGGCTCCCATATTCATAGAATCATGTACTGTAGGTGGCCGGGTCAGCAGCATTGGAGAAGTTGATGTAATCCCCTTTCAGTTCACATAATAGCAGCGCAGACTTTGTGTTTTATTTTGCACACAGTTGATTCACTTACACCACACCGCAAGTCTCCTGTTTCACGATGGAAGGTTCCACAAGCCAAAAACCTCAAGGTGATCAATATTTGCAAAGAAGGAGGGACCATCTCCTGACTGAGTCACCTGAATGCTTTGGCTGAAGCAAAACAAGAATTTCAGCTGCACTTTCTTTGTACATAGGAAACAATGGATGTCATCACAATCACTCAGTGGGTCGCTCCTGTCAACAAGCAACACGTATTCTAGTCTTGGTCTCGCTGTGGTCTTGGATCATCACTAAAATAGTCAAGGTAATCCATTCTCCTCTAGTGTCCCTTGACACAAACAGCCTTGAATCTGAAGTGAAACCTGCCTCTGGCCAGCTTTAATTCCAAGACTTAATTTAGACCTGGATTAGCTCTTTAATACTCCTTCTGGAAGGCCAGTTGTTTAAATCAGGACTGGGGCAAGTCTGACACTAACTGAATCCATGTCTGAGAAAGCCGTTTTAATAAACCCTAGTTTAAAATGTGTTAAAATGTAGTCTATGACGAGGCTTAACGCCTGGTTGGTAGGGTGGGAGAAAAAAAAAAAAAAGGACAAAGTGAATATTATATATATATAATGTTATGTTATATAATATTATATATATTTTATAATATTATGTTATAGTGTGTATATATACATAATTAATGTAACTAAATGTACGTCTAATGGTTATAATATTAAATACAATCATAACATCAGGTGGCATCGTGGTCTATGACGTCAGACACGGGACACAAAATGTCAGACGAACAACAAACCCCGCAGAGCCGCCTTTTATTGGCGCGTATGCGGCGACAACCAATCACAGATCAGCCCCGTGACACGGCGCGTCACCAGCTTCCGCCATCGTCGTCCAATAAGCGCCCGAGGGCGGGGCCTGTCCGCAGCTTCCTCCTTGATTGGCTCCTCCCCCTCCCCCCCCCACACTCTAAGGGAGGGTCCGCCCCCCTCTCAAAACAGGATTGGCTCCTCCCCCCTAATGGGTCCGCCCCCTCCAAAACAGGATTGGCTCCTCCCCCTCTCCGCCTGTACTGTCAGCGACGCCCGACGCGTAACGGTAACGGTCACGACGAGCGTCTCCCGCCTCTGCTTTATCGTTGAATTAAAAGGTGGAGACGAACGAATTGACGCGTTTATTTGTCTACGGTGAGTGACTCGGCGTTTGTGCCGGAGACGTGTCGAGTATCGCGTGTGTCGTGGGCAGCAGAGCGTCATGATGTCTCGCTTTTACCGTTACGTATTATGGCGGGGCTGTCACATGACCGCCTAGCTTGTTCTGGTCTTGGTCTCATTAATTGAATTGAATGGATTGAATGGATGAATTGAATGGATGTCCTTCATTAATGAACATTAATTAATTGCAACAGTGGATGCAGGTGGAAATGTCTCAGCTCTCTCTCGGGGTTTGGTCCCTGTGTTTGCCTTCATCATCACAGGGGAGACGAAAACCGAACCCGAACCCTAAAACCTGATCCCTCAGCCTCAGCCTCAGTCTCGGTAACATATTTATTTAATGAAGAAGCCGCTTGGTGTCTTGTGTCCCCCCCCCCCCCGCCCCCTCCCCGGTCAATTTTAAAGAGCTTTATTGGCATGGGACACGTACAGTTACGTTGCCACCAAAGCGAGTGGTAAATAAAAGCAAAAACAATACAAGACAGTCTCCTCAAAAGAGTCATTTGAACATTTGGCTGGAAAAACTCAATTTATTTGTCTATGGATGGCAATAGATGTGTGTGTGTATCCGAGCAGTTCTTGCACACACCAACGCCGATATGTTTTGCATGCATGACCCCCGGTGGCCCCTGCTGAATGGATGATCTAGACTGGTGGCCTGCTGCTGAATGGTTGATCTAGACTGGTGGCCCCTGCTGAATCGTTGATCTAGACTGGTGGCCCCTGCTGAATGGTTGATCTAGACTGGTGGCCTGCTGCTGAATGGATGATCTAGACTGGTGGCCTGCTGCTGAATGGTTGATCTAGACTGGTGGCCTGCTGCTGAATGGTTGATCTAGACTGGTGGCCCCTGCTGAATTGTTGATCTAGACTGGTGGCCCCTGCTGAATGGATGATCTAGACTGGTGGCCCCTGCTGAATGGATGATCTAGACTGGTGGCCCCTGCTGAATGGTTGATCTAGACTGGTGGCCTGCTGCTGAATGGTTGATCTAGACTGGTGGCCCCTGCATGGATGATCTAGACTGGTGGCCCCTGCTGAATGGATGATCTAGACTGGTGGCCCCTGCTGAATGGATGTTCTAGACTGGTGGCCTGCTGTTGAATGGCTGATCTAGACTGGTGGCCCCTGCTGAATGGTTGATCTAGACTGGTGGCCTGCTGTTGAATGGTTGATCTAGACTGGTGGCCTGCTGCTGAATGGTTGATCTAGACTGGTGGCCTGCTGCTGAATGGTTGATCTAGACTGGTGGCCCCTGCTGAATGGTTGATCTAGACTGGTGGCCTGCTGCTGAATGGTTGATCTAGACTGGTGGCCCCTGCTGAATGGATGGGCAGGGTATGGAAGCCCCTCAGGTCAGGATCATGTGAGCCAAGAGAAAACCAGCTCTTTCTTTTTTAGTTTCCAATTTGGACGGCAATGAAGCATAGTAGAGTCTTGTGTAGTGGTTAGCACGTTCTACTCCCCCAAAAGTGTCTTAAAGGGGCCCTATTATACCACCAGGCGTGAGCGTGATTAGCCCTTTCGAGCCTGTTCACAATTAACTAAAAGCATAAACTAAAATTGTCATTGTGACGAAGTGACCTCACAAGCGGGAGTGTGGGATACTAGGGCCCCTTTAACCCTAGTAGTCCTGTGTTGACGTGTTCTGGTTCTGTGCTGCTGTCCTGTTCTGTCCTCCGCCAGCCCCCCCGGTCCAAAGATGATCCACAGCCTGTTCCTGGTGAACGCCTCCGGGGACATCTTCCTGGAGAAGCACTGGAAGAGCGTGGTGAGCCGCTCCGTGTGCGACTACTTCTTCGAGGCGCAGGAGCGCGCCACCGAGCCCGAGAACGTGCCGCCCGTCATCCCCACGCCGCACCACTACCTCATCAGCGTCCTCCGCCACCGGATCTACTTTGTGGCCGTCATCCAGAGCGAGGTCCCGCCGCTGTTCGTCATCGAGTTCCTGCACAGGGTGGTGGACACCTTCCAGGTAGCAGCGCCGCTCCTGCTCCTGCGTCGTTTTCCGGCCTCGAATGTTCCTTCCTCTCTTCGTTGTTGCCAAGCTGGACATCTTGTTTGTGTTTTTGTTTCTTCGATTTGATGGATTTCTGTGTTGCATAGTATCTTTCTTTGCTAGGTTCTCAAAGGTGGATGAAGCTGTCAACCTATTATTTCTAACCAGGGAATGCGGAATGCAAATCACAGGATATTGTCGTCAAACAACGGTTGTTGGAATGAGCATGTTTTGTTGCACCATAATAGACATGAACACATCATCTAGCCACGCCCATTTACTCTAAAGGTCTCTCACTCACCCTCACTCACACTATCTCTCTCTGCTAGTCTGCCATTTTTGACTGCCAAACCTTTATTTTGTGAAATGATTTGTGATCGTCCGTTGTCATCCCCAGGACTATTTTGGCGTGTGCACGGAGGCGGCCATCAAGGACAACGTGGTGGTGGTGTACGAGCTGCTGGAGGAGATGCTGGACAACGGCTTCCCCCTCGCCACCGAGTCCAACATCCTCAAGGAACTCATCAAGCCTCCCACTATTCTGCGCACGATGGTCAACACCATCACAGGTAACGCCCCCTCCTTCCATCTAGGGTGGTGCATTGTGTTTTATGTTTTATATTTGTTGCCGAGTGCCTGTTCTCTGTCGTCCGGTTGGACAGGTAGCACCAACGTCGGCGAGCAGCTCCCGACCGGCCAGCTGTCGGTGGTGCCGTGGCGACGGACGGGTGTGAAGTACACCAACAACGAGGCGTACTTTGACGTGGTGGAGGAGATCGACGCCATCATCGATAAATCGGGTACTTCTGATTGTATAAAGTATATTCCGTGATTTAATCTTAACTCGCTGATTTTGTCTCGAGGTTTCCTTTTAGAGCCATCATATTTTACATCAACATACATCTCTCACACACACACACACACACACACACACACACACACACACACGCATACACACACACGTACACACGCATACACACACATGTACACACACACACAGCACAGGTGTGTTGTCTCCTGCTGTTGGTTCACCTGTACACACACACACACACGCCTCTGAATGTGTAGTGTCAGGTTACTCGTATCAGGGGTTTTTTTCTGTCAAAATTATACCCTAGTATAATTGTACTGTACTTAGCACCACTAAGTACAGTATAACTGCCATGGTACATTACCCGTTCCGGTGTGTGCAAAACAAACCATTGTGTGC
>PIJE02001282.1:10000-22500 GCA_002895965.2 Coryphaenoides rupestris | reverse complement strand
GCACACCATCCCACCGACCCCATCGCCAAGGCAACTGGGTGGGTGGTGGCATTCTAAGTTTGAGATCATGCATCTGAGGTAAAAAACATGACACATTGAAACATAAAATAAATTATTACATCCCTGTAAAATGTAATCTAACGTCAGTTCATGACTCAACTCAACAGCTGTAATATGACGTTATGGTGTATCTGTGCTGTGAAGACTGTAAATAGTGTGGATATTCTGATTCTTTCCCTTCAGTTGTGATATTTGTGATATTTGTATTGTTCTGTTGGACATTCCGCTGGGCATCGCCACTTTTTCATTTCACTGCACATCCTGTATGTGTATGTGACCATTAAAACTTCTTGAATCTTGAGTCTTGATGTGAGTGACTGAGGACCCGCCCCGTGTGTCTCTGCTGATGCTCCAGATGTTGACGTGGGACGTGGGGAAGATCAACCCCCAGAAACTGCCCAGCCTGAAGGGGTCCATGAGCCTGCAGGCCGGCGCCTCCAAGCCCGACGAGAACCCCTCCATCAACATCCAGTTCAAGATCCAGCAGATGGCTATCTCAGGTACAGGAGACACACGCACTTGTACTGGTTGTAATAGTAAGTAGTAATATAGTAATAATGTATGAAAAATAGTATTGGTACTTTTCTTCTCCACGGACACCCGTCATGTGAGGGTGTTGTTATGTCTAAAGGCCACTAGATGTCGCCAGGTTCATTGTATAACAGCGCCTTGGAAACATGAGATCAAAATGGCACCTCTGGGAAAAAAAAATTACAAAAAAATGTATTGGTAATTCAGTAATAATACATGATAAGCAAATGTAATAATTCAGATAACCAACATAATATATTTATATATTCTATTTTTTTATTTGTATTGCTCTTTTCAGGACTGAAGGTGAATCGGTTGGACATGTACGGTGAGAAGTACAAACCGTTCAAAGGCATCAAGTACATGACCAAGGCGGGAAAGTTCCAGGTGCGGACATAGAGGGCCTCGGTGCTCCGTCATCACTGGACCGAACCACTACCAAGACGGAGACGGGGGGGGGAGCATCAAGACGGGCGTGTTATCGGGACGGTGCATCAACATTTCAGGGTTTATCCTCAATATTTAAGATGGTTGTGGCGGGGGGGCTAGCTGTTAGCACAACTTTTAAATGACATTGAGAGAGACAGAGAGACACGGCAGGCCATACCCGATTTTAAGTCCAAAACCGCCAGTAGAATTCCATTCTCCCATTCTGTTTCAGACACACACACACACGCACACACACACACACACTGGTTCTTCCAGTGTGTCGGGCCACAGCATCTCTTGTGATGTTTTAGCCTCAACCAGACAGGCAGGGAGACGGAGGGGATACTGGTTAACTGTACGATTACTTCTTCCTCATTCTCTCTCTCTTTCTCACGCCTGGTTTCAAAGCTCTTACCGCTTAAGTGCGGTTTACATTCCTTCCTGTTGCATTCCCACTTCCTCCTCCTCCTTCTTCCCCATTTTCCCCGTCTGAGTTGACAGCTCTGTCTGCAGTTCTGTAGTCCTGTGTGCAGAACTCTTAATATAACCAGATGTGACACTGGTGCCGTCCGATTGAAGGGTAGTACGCGGTGCGGCCTGCAGGGGCTGCTCACGGCTCCCATCCGCCCAAGCGAATCAAACTATTAGTAGTGGCTTAAGAGTTTCATCTGTCATATTGATTACTTTATAAGATCTCCACTATGTGTCCTGCTGGGTTTTTTGTGTGTTCATTTTCCGTCCTTTAATGTATATGTATATGTATATGTGTATATGTAGCGACGTCTAAATATATTTTGTTAGCTTTGAAGTGGACCATGCACACTCCCTAACCCCAACTACGAAGCGATCACTGGGCAGTGGGCAACTTTGTTACCTCTTTGATAGCACTGGATCAGAGGATGAATAAAGGAATCCTTAGACTACTGACTGTAACCCCTCCAACCCCCCACTACAGTAGCTTGACTTGTCTCTGGCCTGTGAACCACGGGTGTCTTCGCTGTGTGTGTGTGTGTGTGTGTGTGTGTGTGTGTGTGTGTGTGTGTGTGTGTGTGTGTGTGTGTGTGTGTGTGTGTGTGTGTGTGTGTGTGTGTGTGTGTGGTGTGTGTGTGTGTGTGTGTGTGTGTGTGTGTGTGTGTGTGTGTGTGTGTGTGTGTGTGTGTGTGTGTGTGTGTGTGTGTGTCTCAGGCCCTGTGTTGATATGGCACAGGTGTATTGCTGACATTTCCTTTATGCTGGATAACAACATTAAAAAATAAATATATATATAGAGAGAGAGAGAGAGAGCGCTTGGAAACCCGGACTTAAGATCAGCCCCTGTGTTAAAATGTCATTTTAGCATAGAAAAGACACTCGTTGGAAGCGATGCAGAGAATGTGTTACGGTTTGTATTTTATGTTTAGTGTTTGGTTTGTGTGCTTGTCAGAAAGCCTCCGAAGGACTTTTACAAACATTAAAATAAAATGAAATAACATTTCACGTTTCATTCATTTACGCATAGATGTCTGTATGTATGTGATGCATAATAAATAACACATCCTGCAACATTTCATGTGCATCTATAGCTGCAGCGATGGAGGTGACGTCACCACCATCGATTACTCCCTCCCCGCTCCAGCGCGCCGATCGAACTCCAGTCCGGGGTTTGCTGGTCACTAGTAACCTATTGACCTCTCCACGAGTTGGTGTGCTCCTTCGTCCTCCCCTCCTCCTCCTCCTTCTCCCTCCTCCTCTTCCTCCTCTCAGCTTTAACTCCTCGTCGTGCACCACACAGTTGCAGAAGAGTGGGACTTATGACGGCTACATTTGAACTTTTTAACCTCAGGTATTTTTTTTTTCTTTTTAAATTTCTCTCGGAAGCTGCATGACATGAGACGAGTTTATATTTGCCAGGAAGAAAACTGCTTTTAAGTGCTTTTATTAATGAGACCTATAGCCCTATATGTTGTGTTAGTTGGGTTAAATGTAGGCGTCCGTTTTTGCTTTGCTTTGCTTTTGCCAAAATGTTTCAAGGATCAGTGAACTAAACTCAAGGTAGGCTCATTGTTTGTTTGTTTGTTTGTTTGTTTGCTTGCTTGTTTGTTTGCTTGTTTGTCCTCTTTTCTAATGATGCAGCATTACGTGCGTCTCTCCACGCAGTAGGCGCGTTCATTCACACCGCGGAGAAAGTGTCGCTTTTCGCACTCAAGTGGGCCAATTAGTGCACTACACACACACACACACGCACACATACTCACACACACACACACACACACACACCTTGGCGTGTTTTGCATTACACGTGGACAGGAGGAGGGCAACACATCCTCAGGAGATAAGACGCATAATGACTTCTATAGTTTTTATCTCTAACGTGTCGTCCTTTGATCACCATGCATGAGCAGCAGGCACCCCGGGGTGATGTTTTACTACAGAGGTACACCCCCCCTTCACCCACCCTACACACACCCCACCCATCATTTACAGTGAGCGGTGATGGACGTGATGCAACTGTGCGTCGACGCGCCAAAGGTCTGCAGAAGTCGCGCCACTGGAAACGGCACCGGTGTGTGTGTGTGTGTGTGTGCGTGTGTGTGTGCGTGTGTGTGTTGGGCCCCGTGAAAAGAAACCATATAAGGGCCCCACCACCACGGCCGAGCGGGGGAAAAGTCACGTAATTTTACAAAAATCGATCATACAGTATATATATATATCGACCCATATAATACTGTCATACTTTTACTATGAGGTTTGCATGGAGTATCACACTTAAGAGAACATTATTGTCTTCATGTTTGTTTAAAGTCGGCTATTTATTATGTATAAGAGGGTGACAGGGGCCCTCCAGTATATTTTGTTTTATTATTTTTGATACAAATTCTATAAAGTCTATCAACCAATTTATTTCGCCAATTTTACTGTACAGTAGTTATGTCACTCATTACTTAGAATAAAAGAAATCCAAATAAAAAACAAACTTTTAATTAATAATCAGGCCTTTGAGCATATCAACGGTAATACCTGAGGAATAACGCATTGACAAGAAGCCAGAGAGACAAGGCTAAGTTACTGAACGTGTTTTCATTGTATTTGTTTTATCTGCGTTTTTATTGTTTGTATCTGACACGGAGACGAAATAATTATCAGGCTAAAATGTCGTGTCGTCATATGATCATATACATGTATATATGATCATATATATATATATATATGATCATATATAGTGTATATGTAGTCCGTTCGACGTTTAGTTTCGTTAAAATGAAAATGTAGTCCGATAGAAACCATGGAAAAAACAACAACAATATTTCGCTGAAGAGATCCAGGAAAAGCTTTTAATTTTTGTTAATTTTTTTACGCAGCAACAACGTCAATTATTGTAAAACTGTAAAACTTCCATTGTCTTGTGTCTAATTCACTGGGTTATTTCGCCATATCGGTGTCTTTTGTCTTGAATTGGTGCATTTGAATGTGTGCTCAATTGTGGACGAAAAGCGCGATTACCGTTTTTCGTAAAGTCACGTGACTCGTTTACGAAAAACGGTAATCACGCTTTTCGTAAAGTCACGTGATTGCACTTCTGAGAAGAGGTATCTAAAAAGGCTTCAAGGCTCAAATAAAACGTATTAACGCATATTTTTACGAATTACGAACTATGCTGATTACTTATTTTGTGTTAAGGTGTGAATGTATGTCGGCAAGTGAAAAGAAAACAGGACAACATTGGGCATTCTGGACACAAGTTGCTTTATGGACGGTTGACTGGACCCCCGGGGGACAAAGAGCGAACCCTCAACTCTCATTTAGAGAGACGAAACAAAAGAGCCTCTAATCACGGGGGCCGCTATTAAAACCTGAAACTTTTTAAACTGCTCACGTATCTTATGTCTACTTACTTGGTCGCCGACACATTCACAGTACAATACAGAATCAGACAGCATCCAAATGAACGATCCCAGTGATCCAGTCCCATCCACTCGACAACACATTATTTCTTAAATTTAGTTTATTGATGAAGCAGTTTTAACTACACATGGTGAAGACAACTCACAAAGTAAGAGGTAAAGTGTGCCTGAGACAAGTAGGACAAGTAGTACCGTGTGCTTTTTCTGTTTGTAAACCTTTGGTTACACAACTATGATATGACAACATTTCTAATGATACTACGACTACTATGTCGTCCTCAGACGAGCCCTCGGAAGAAGCTGATCTTAATATGCCGAGGGAGGTTGGAGTTCCACACACTGGCCATGCCGTTCAGAGCCTTCCATGCCAGCGCCTTCCTCACTTTAAGGTCTTGCTCTGTTGAGTTGACCCACGAACCCAAATGATGATTATTCTCATTTTGCGCATCTCTCACGCTCTGGTTGTGCACATTTATTATCATTGGTGCTTTTAAATTACATCCACCTGCAGAATCTTCAGAACTAGTGAGCAGTATATGTGTTCACGTTTCTTCACGGTACATAACATGTTGGCGTCGTTGATAATAAATGACGTTCTGTAATTCACATGTGTCCCTGTCTTCTCGTCTATCTGCGGTTTCAGGGGGTGCCTGCAGGCAGAGGCCGTCGGGAGCCCTCTCCCGGTGAGGATGACGTACTGGGCGGCGGGAGAGCTTCCAGCACCCCACCGGGACGAGTGACGCCAAACATCACATGGACTTTATTGATCAGGACACCGGGTGCTGTTCACCCACAGAACTCCTCATGGGCGTTTAAGAGTCAGAGAGGTCAGCTTTTATGTCTGTTTTAAAACCTTGAGGGGTCATTTGACCGACTTCTCCGAAGGTGCTTTAAGACGATGTCCTCCCAAGGGAATTGTAACCAGCCATCTTGGACAGTGTCCGGTGCCTATTTTAAACTCTGAACCGGTGTGTTTTTAAACCAGTGACATTTTTAACCCTCCACCCACCCAACAACATATAAGGGCAGCCAACATGTCCAGGCCCAGGGCTCTGCCTGGGGTCCTGCCCGGCCACCAGCAGGGTGCTAGCGGTGCTCCTCAGCTGTCCGCGGACTCGGAGGACGCCCACGTTCCTCACGGGTGTCGGGAGAAGGGGCCTGGCGGCGCCAGCTTGTCCCCGCTCAGCAGCTACATCCAGAACGAACACCGGCAGGCCGGCCTCTTCTCCATGGCCGCCCCGCCTTTCGAGGACCCCCAGAAGAAGAGGAGGAAGAAGTGCGGCGCCTGCGAGCCGTGTCTGCGCAGAGAGAACTGCGGCACGTGCGGCAACTGTCTGAACCGCCGGACGGGGAAGCAGATCTGCAAGATGCGCAAGTGTGACCGGCTGAAGAAACGCAAAGATGACTCGGAGGTGAGTGACTTAGTAATGTCTGAATGTGGTATTTAATATTTATTCGCTGTTACATTCACTGTTGTCCAAAGGGACTTATCGTGACAAATGTCGTTGAGGAGCAGAGGTTTAGGTATCTTGCTCAGGGAGGCCTTCAGGTAGCCTGCGCACAAATTGAGGTGTACTCGGCCCGGGGCTCGGTAATTCTTATTATTATGTTGTTATTACTGACTCTTATTGTTGTTGTTGTTGTTGTGTACCATAGCCCTGGAACTTTTGGAACGCTCTTTCAGACCGTTTTGCGAGTCTTCCTGCTGCTGTCTGGATCCACCCATGGCATTCCTCGGCTGTCCAGACACGCTCTCCCCGGCTGTGTTAAACGCAGATGTTGCCCCCCTCCACGCGGTCTGCTGCTTTTGCGTTCTCAGTTAGTTAGTTAGTTCGGACCCCAGCATCCGGTAAACGGTATAAAAACAAGTGCGTGCAGGGTTGCAACGGCAAAGCACAAAGGGAAGGCACCATTTCCTTGTTTTGGAGTCGCTATAGCAACTCCACATCAAGTCCCTCACCCGATCAGCACCCGGCAACGTACCTTTAAGCCTAATATTTACCCAGCGAGAGCGGAGGGATGGAACCAGCAACCCCCCTCCTGCCCAGACCCTGCCCAGGCTCTGAGGTGCTGCAGACCACGGGATGAGACCTACCTCTTAAAACACTACACCTTCCTGCTGCTGAGTCTCACACACACACCCTGATGTGTTTCTTGTGATGGATGCGCACCAACCAAGACGCCAGCACACACACACCACAAGCATTTCTCCCCTCGTCTTTTTAACATGCCTAACCAAGCACAGTGTCCTCGTTGTTGTCCTGCTCTATTTTCCCGCGTTCAACGATTCTATCCGTCAGCGGAGGATTTGTTGTAAAGCGGCCGAAGGTGCCAGACGATGTCCTCTGGGCCCAGACGCTGTAATAAACCGTAAAGACATAACAGCTACCTCTTAGTGTTTTAACACAACAGACCCAACTCATGGCCTTGTGTGAGTGTGTGTGTGTGTGTGTGTGTGTGTGTGTTTGCGTAGTTCATGTGGGGCATTAAAATGGCCCATCGCCCTGGTTATTTAAAGTTAAACCCCGAGTAATCAACAGTGATGTGAAAGCATGTGTCACATATTATGCCCTTTAGTGTGTTTGCCTCGTGGCCACCATACATGCTGCATCCCAACACTAGCGCAATTTATACAGGAGGTAGATTATTAATAACCCCGGTTATTTATAAGTCAGCCAGTGTGGATTCTTCTTCTTCTGTGGTGTCGGTTGCTGCTGCTGCAGTTGTGCAAACATGTGTGTCCCAACCTCCCTGCCTCCCTCCCCGACTCGCTTGTTTGTTGTCTCCAAACATCAGCAGCGGAGGGAATTTCTCCGGTTTCCTAGGCTCTCCCCTTTGACCTTTGACACCAGGGTGGGGGGTTGACCTTAGAACCAAGGAGCTCGTCCCCGGGAGGACGGCTGCAGCGTGTGTGTGTGTGGTGTGTGTGCGGGGGAAGGGCTCCAGGGCGGAGAAGCGCAGTAAAACGGTGCGCAGTGTTGAGAGGAGAGCTCCTAACAGCCAACCACAGAGGCTTGTCCGACCGCCACGGCTGTTAGGAGCTCGCGCTGCCGTCGGTTTTTGGTTTCACAAACGGTTTTAGTTTGTTTTTCAGCAGGTCGGGCAGCTTTCTCCTCACTCACTCGGAAAAAGGCTTTACAACGTACAAGGCTTTGGTAAACGGCGTGGTGGCACCCATGTAATGCAAAACAGGTGTAAACCCCAGGCACCGGGTTGTGTCCAATTGCACATTGGACACAACCCTCATAACAACATTTATTTTAATTGCAAAAAATTGACCCTGCCTCGTTCAGTAAGGGATAATCAATGAATGAATGTTTTAACGTACACCCGCGGGCCAATCAGAAAAGAGTATTCACCCAATCACCCGGACCCATGGTATAAGTAAGGGCTAATCAATTCTTGTTCCCACACCTAGATGTTAGGGAGAGCAGCAGGTTATATGTTTAGACACGTGATCCAAAGATGGGTCATGTTGCGGACACAATGTTAAGGTGAGAGTAAGGGTTTGAGTCAGACCGAGAAGCAGTCCCACACAGGACATACGGGTTCGGCCTGTTAGTCCGGTGACTGACTAGCCTGGCCTGTCCTCCAGCGGGGGCTTGCTCGGGCAGCGCTTGCATTATATTCTCTCGTTTCTCAAGGTTCTTCTCAGCCTGGTGTTTGCAGCAGGTGTAGTATAAATAGTATGTTATTGTTGTCATGGTGTTGAGGTTTTCCCGCTAAAGGAAACAAAGAACTTCCTTCTTCTGTTGGTCCCAAGGACAGGCAAGGACAAACCGTTATTCAAACGGCCCCCGTTTATTAGCCCCAGCCACCAGTAGCCGTTGACATTAAACAAAACCAGTTTAAGGTTGTTTATTTAAGCAAATGTCAAATGTTGTGTGCATCAAAACTAGTTGGTCGTTCTCTTTCGTATCTGAAAAGAATTGTCTTCAGATTGCTTCGGTTGAATTTGAAACCGTGAAACCTTTTGAACATAGTAGGCTAGTAAAACACTGTAATCATCTGGTACTGTAGCAAGGTGTTCATGTGTGTGTGTGTGTGTGTTTACCAGTAAGAAAGGCATCATTTCGATTGCCATGGCGATGGCGGCTAGTCAGTATTTTGATATGACGGTGTCCGGTATCCACAGATAGGACCAACAGAGAGGATAGTCTCCTGTAAAATATCCACAGCCTGTGTGGATGTGAGGGTATTACGTCACTTCAGCGTCACACACTCTGTTGTGTGTATAAAGTCGTCCGCCTCCCCCTGCCCACCATTCCTCCATCTTACCCCCCCCCCCCGCCCCTCCCCTCCCCTCCCGCCCTGCCCCTCCCCCCCCCCTGCCCTCTCAACCCGGTGCGGAGGCAGCAGCTGAGACCCTATCGCCTAGCAACCGAGTAGGCCCGCTTTGCATGCGGCCGCTGGCAGCTGCAGGCTCGCACGCGCGTGTGTGTGCATGTGTGTGTGTGTGTGTGTGTGTGTTTCTGTGTGTGTGTGTGTGTGTGTGTGTGTGTGTGTGTGTGTGTGTGTGTGTGTGTGTGTGAGCGGTTGTTAAGGTGACAGGTCTTAATCTCTCATGATGTGCGAGTGTCGCTAGGGCCCGCTAACGAGCCAGCGTTGGGTCACTGTGTGCTGGGATTGCAGCCGTCGAGTGTGTGTGTGTGTGTGTCTGTGTCTGTCTGTGTCTGTGTGTGTGTGTGTGTGTGTGTGTGTAGTGTATCACGCTGTAGTGACTCCAGGTGTGTGACTTCCAGCCGAAAGGTTGTGAGTTTGAAGCTTATCCAACCTGCTTATCCAGTTGAGGATCACAAGTTATATTCCAGGTTAGAGGGGACAGCGAGTCTGTATGTCATAATACCGACATTACCACAGTGTTAGCCGTACCCAGCTCGGGGTCACAGACGTCCGGGTCGAGGACGCGTGTCGAGGCTCGAACCCAGAACCTTCCGCCTCGGGAGCGGAGCACCATCGCATGGCTACTGTAGCATAGCAGCTGTGTGGGTTTTGTCCTTATCTCTCCTGTCTCTCCTCCTGCTTTGCTTATTCTGCCACCGGCGGCTTTGTGAGGGACAATAGAATGTGCTAATGCCCGCTCCCGGTGCCCACGGCTCAGCCCGACCCTCCGCCAGCCCGGCCCGGTCCGGTCCGGTCCAGCGCTGTAACAGTCCTCCCACCTCGGCTAGCGGGGGGGCGGGGAGGGGGGGGAGACCTGGAAGCCGCAGGGAAGCTCCGCGTTACGGACCAACCTCCAGGATTTTTCGTTCCTCGTTCTTATTTTCCCCAGTGATCATGCGAGCGCTGCGTTTTACAGCGTCCTGCACGGAGCCTCGCTTTACATAACGGGGGAGACGCTGCCGTTTTAAACACACAGACAGGCACACACACACACGCACGCACACACATTCACGCACGTACGCACACACACTAGCCAGCGCTAACCGCTACGGCTGCATCTGCCTCTCGCTCTGCCTTACCCCTCATGCTAGCTAGGACTTCCAACCACCGCTAGCCGTACGTGCTAGCGCCACGCTTCGTGCTACCACTACCACGACTGCTACTGCTACTGTTACGACTACGACTACGACTGCTACGACTGCGGAGCGCACTTCCGTCGCTCAACACGCACACACACACACACACACACCACCCAGACACCCAGACACACGTGCACGTACACACACACACATTCACACGCTCTCGCACAGGCGCGCACGTGGCAGCTCATGACGTCAGCGGTGGGGATTCCCCTCCACGCTGGTGAGGAGGCAAACCCGCCCGGTGCTGCTGTGTCAGTGTCTGGCTGCGTCCATGCCACGCCCCCCCCATCCCCCCTCCCCCCCCCCACCACCCCCCCCCGACTCCCACCCCCCTCCCCTCACCCTCACTCCCTTACTCGTTCGCTCGCTTTCGCTCTCTGTTTTCACACACACACACACACACACACACACACACACCAAAACCGTCACGTTTTTCTCCCTTTTGGGAAAGAAAATACAAAATGAAATGGTGGAGCTGTTTGAGCATTTTTCAAGTTTTAAAATCTAAAATATATGATTTTTATTTTTAACCCGTATGAGCATAATGTTCGGATCTTCTGGTGATGGGTGGTGGTGGGGGGGGGTCGCTAGGGGGCGTGTGTGTGTGTGTGTGTGTTGGGGGTGGGACTAAGCTGTGAGCTTGTTTTGTGTCAGCGGCAGTGTAAACAGGAAGGACTCACGCACGCGACGACCAGTTATGTGCGGTATGCTGGCGTCCACGGCGCTCGGCTAAAGAAAGCAGAAGTCCCACGCACGGCGGCGCCTGACCCACCTCCACCCCCCCGACCCACCTCCACATCCACCCCCCCGACCCACCTCCACATCCACCCCCTCGACCCACCTCCACATCCACCCCCTCGACCCACCTCCACATCCACCCCCCCGACCCACCTCCACCCCCTCAACCCACATCCACCTCCACCTCCCGACCCACATCCACCTCCAGACACACATCCACCTCCACCTCCAGACACACATCCACCTCCACCCACCTCCACCTCCCGACCCACATCCACCTCCACCTCCCGACCCACATCCACCTCCACCCCCCGACCCGCCTCCACCTCCCAGGTGAACTTAAAGGAAAGACAAGAAATCTTAAATGTCATTCATAGCGACGGCGCAAAACAAAAAAGTTAAACGATAAAAAATTATCAAAGTGACAAAATATGAAACATGCCGTGTTAATATACAATATATTATAGAAACAATATTTCCATGAATGATCACAATAAAGCCGTGAGGTTCAGGTTGCTTCACCAAGGACCCTCAGTCCTCGCTATTGTGCACTTGTGCACGTGCTTTGAGTCAGCATGTTCCCATTAACCAGCCAGCTGTGTGTGTGTGTGTGTGTGTGTGTGTGTGTGTGTGTGTGTGTGTGTGTGTGCACATTGCGCGTGTGTTTGTAGATTGTACGTGTGCATGTGTCTTTGCATGCATTCTTGTGTGTGTGTGTGCGTGTGCATGTGCGTGTGTGCGTGCGCGTGTGTGCGTGTGCATGTGCGTGTGTGTGTGTGCGCGTGCACTGTGTAGTCCAGTCCGGTTATTGCGGGCAGCCCTGTCACAGATGGTGCTGAGTGATACCACATACCAGAGGCATTGTTCAGGGAAGGCCGGCTCAAGGAGATAATTGACAGGCATAGAGATGGCCCAGCCCCTCCCCCTCCCTCTGTCCCATAGTGCACGCACGCTTCACACACACACACACGCACACGCACGCACACACACACACACCACACACACACACACACACACACACACACACGGCATATCCTCAGTTCAACCCCCCGCCGCCTCCCCCTCCTTCCTGTCCATCTCCTCTCCAGCTCTGTCTCTTTTCTCCCCCCCCCCGATTCTATCTCTATTTTCATCTCTCTTTCTCCCTCCCTCCGCTAACTCCTCCCTCTCTTTCTACCCTCTGTGTGTTTCTCTCTCTCTCTCTCTCTCTCTCTCTTTCATTTGATGCCCTCCCCCTTCCCCCCCCCCCCCCCCCCCCCTTTTTTTTCCCTCCCTCTATTTTTCACCCTAGCAGCAGAGCCCGAGCCGGCTGCTGATTGGCTGACAGAGTGTCTTT
>PIJE02001281.1:145946-148122 GCA_002895965.2 Coryphaenoides rupestris | reverse complement strand
AAGAGGGGGTGGGGGGAGGGGGGATGCCTGAGAGACAGCAGAAACCATTTAGCGTCGGCAGAGTCATTGGCTTGCCACCGAGAGAGTTAGTGCACTCATCGGACTCATTAGAAAACCCTGTCAGAGAGGGGGGGAAGGAGGGAGGGAGGGAGTGAGGGAGGGGGAGAAGGAGAGGAAGAGGAAGAGAGGGAAGAGAGAGAGAGAGGAAAGAGAGGGAGAGAGAGAAAGAGAGAAGAGGGAAGGGAGAGAGAGAGAGAGAGAGAGAGAGAGAGAGAGAGAGAGAGAGGGAGAGAGAGAGAGAGGGGGAGGAGAGAGAGGGGGGGGGAGAGAGAGAAGGAGGAGAGAAGGAGGGTTAGACATACAGTTGACAGCCTAATATTATTTCAATCAGTCACACGCGGCGCTGAGAGAGAGAGAGAGAGAGAGAGAGAGAGAGAGAGAGAGAGAGAGAGAGAGAGAGAGAGAGAGAGAGAGAGAGAGAGCGTGGGGCCGCCTCTCTTCAGAGCGGTTACAGACATGCGACGACCCACCAACAACAACAAAAAATCCCTTAGCACTAGCCGTCCTCTCCCCTGGCAAACACCTGTCTGTCAATGCCTCCAGCACTCTCTCTCCCTCCCTCTCTCCCTCTCTCTCTCTCTCCGTCTCTCTAGCCAAGCCATAGCCACACCACACACTACAGGTGGTTACGTCTTCACAGAGACGATCGAGGGAGAGCGGGCGAGAGAAAGACATTAACTAAGGACATATGTTCCCGGCTCCACAGTGTAATCACAATCAACTGGCCGGCCGCCAGTTCCCACTATAGGCTGTTCCACTCTCTCTCTCTCTCTCTCTCTCTCACTCTCTCTCTCTCTCTCTCTCTCCCTGGTCTGCGGTCCATCTGTAGCCTCCCACTCTCTCCCCTCTAGAAGCAGAACACATGGCTGCTGTTTACACATTAATGACGCCGATGCCCCGGCCCTGTCTATAGAGGACACACACTTGCCATGCCGCCACCACCTCCTAATCTCTCTCCATCCTCATCCTCCTCCTCCTACACCTACCACCTACCACCTACCACCTACATCCACCTCGATCTTTACACTGTAACCTCAGTCCCTGGCCATCGGTGGGTGGGGGGGGTTGGCATCCATGCCTATGTGGGTTATTGTAGTTAGCCAAACAACACTCTGTCTCCATTACAACTTGGGAGCAGCGAGAGAGAGAGAGAGAGAGAGAGAGAGAGAGAGAGAGAGAGAGAGAGAGAGAGAGAGAGAAGAGAGAGAGAGAGAGAGGAGAGAAGAGAGAGAGAGGTGGGAGAGGGAGGGGAGATAAAAGAGAGAGAGAGAGAGAGAGAGAAAAAAAAAAGAAAAACACACAATAATCTAGTATATTAAACGAGAAACCCACAAAACAAAAAAATTCTTTTTGGGCATTTACCAAACTCTTAGAGAGAGAGAGAGGAGAGGAGAGAGAGAGAAAGAGAGAGAGGAGGAAGGAGAGGGGAGGGAGGAGGAGAGAGGGAGGAGAAGAAGAGAGAGAGAGAGAGAGAGGAAGAGAGAGGAAGGAAGAGAGAGAGAAGGAGAAGGGGGAGAGAAAGAGGGAAGGAGAGGGAGAGAGAGAGGAGAGAGGGAGGGAGAGAGAGAGGAGAGAGAGAGAGAGAGGAAAGAGAGAGAGGGAAAGGGGGGGGGAGAGAGAGAAAGGAGAGAGAGGAGGGAGAGAGGGAGAGGGGGAGAGGGAGAAGAGAGAGGGAAGGAGATATAAGAGAAGAGAGAGAGACAGAGAGGATAGAGATGAGAGAGAGAGGAGAGAGAGAGAGAGAGAGAGGGATAGAGAGAGATATAAGAGAAGAGAGAGAGACATAGGGAAAGAAGACGAGAGAGAGAGAGAGGAGAGAGAGACAATGGAGAGATATAAGAGAAGAGAGAGAGGAGAGAGATGATAGAGAGAGGTATAAGGGAAGAGAGAGAGGAGAGAGAGGATAGAGAGAGGTATAAGGGGAGAGAGAGAGAGGAAGAAGAGAGGGAGAGATGAGAGAGATGAGAGAAAGATGGAGAGATATAAGAGAAGAGATAAGTATGGGAAAGAGAGAGAGAAATGAATGAAAAAAGAAAAGTAGTGAATGTAGTGGTAGTGTGTGAAATGTGCATGATGATAAGACTGTGAGATGATGTGTGATAAAAAGAAATGAAGA
>PIJE02001281.1:138446-140946 GCA_002895965.2 Coryphaenoides rupestris | reverse complement strand
TATATATAGATCTTTACATTATCCCATGTTCCGCCTTGAACATTCTCACATGTAGAACATAGTTTTAAGGACTACATTGAGCATTTGAATTCACACTTAAAGGATGTTTGGTGGCTGGTTTAAGCAGCCTCACCTAGCCCAAATCAGGCTGATTAGACATCGGGGGCTGGGTGGGGCAGCACACCTGTGGTGCGTGGACCACAGTATAAACCAGCCGTCACCACACACACACACACACACACACACATACACACGCTTGGGAGGAGTGCTAACATGTTTGCATTTTCCATCAGCTCTGGCTACAAAATCACCGACTCTACAATAAACCAGTTTAACAACACACCTGTGTCCCGAGGGCGGTGTCTGAACTCAATCACTACTCACTATATAGTCTACTATACCATAGTGAGTGTATACGATGAGAATTATTATACTCTATAGTGGAGTCATCGTATCCCACAATGCATCGGGAAAAGTAGCATCAAATACGGACGAGAGGATGAATAAAAAATATTGAATGATTGTGAGAACAAACAAAGATTGATTTTAGATAGCATTTACACAGAGCTCTAAAAAGTGTTTCATGAAGAGTATTATTAAGAAGTATGGAGGATGGAGGATCATTTTTTGCTCCTTATTACGAACAGACAAATCCATGAGTTGTGGCGTGACAAAATGGTTTCATTATTTTATTATGACGTATAATGAGTGTGAAACAGTGTTTTTGAAGTCAGGAAAAATTCAATATCCAAAGCATGTTTTATGTAATGTGATTTAGAACGACACCTGATGCTGTACATCTTGAACAAATTGCAGATTATCCCTTTAACAAAAGATGTGCTATGGACTTTTAAGTCCAAATTCAAAACGAAATGAAAACAGATTACCATCACAGCACGTCAGGTTATCTGAGCTTTTTTAGTGAACATCAACAACATGCTACAATTGTGTGTTGTGTGCTCGCTATCCAGGGACGCAACCAAGTGTACGATTGGTAGGGGGGCGGGAGATTACGTCCTTACATGCTTTCCTCAACAAATGGAAATACATTGAAAATAAATAACTGTACATCTGTTGACAGGTTTCTTAAAAGGAGGACATATTTAACAACATAATTCTACTGTATATTGGGGGACAGTTTGGTATTTTCTCATCATTGGCACGACACCACCAGAGAATCTGTGGTTACACTCATGTTGCTCCTTACAACCTTCTTCTCTACCCTTTGGTGTCTCTTACGTACAGTATACCATCTTACACACTCCTATACCCTCCTATACTCTCCTATGCCGTCCTTTGCTATCCTATACCCTTCTACACCTTCCTATACTGACCTATATCCTCCTATACTGTCCTACCCTCCTTTACTCTCCTATACCATCCTACACCCTCCTTTACTCTCCTATACCCTCTACCCTCATATACCCTCCTATACCCTCCTATACTCTCCTATACCCTCTACCCTCATATACCTACACCCTCCTATACCCTCTTATACTCTCATATACCCTCCTTTACTCCCCTATACCCTCCTATACCCCCTTATACCCTCTTATACTCTCCTATACTCTCCTATACCATCCTACACCCTCCTTTACTCTCCTATACCTCTACCCTATATACCTACACCTCCTATACCCTCTTATACTCTCATATACCCTCCTTTACTCCCCTTATACCCTCCTATACCCTCTTATACTCTCTATACCCTCTTATACTCTCTATACCCTCCTCCTACACCCTCCTATACTCTTATACTCTCATATACCCTCCTTTACTCCCCTATACCCTCCTATACCCTCTTATACTCTCCTATACTCTCCTATAGTCTCCTATACCCTCCTATACCCTCATAGAGTCTCCTATACCCTCCTATACCCTCCTATACTCTCCTAAACCCTCCAAAACCTTCCTGCTGTTCGTTCTTTTAGAACATATATTTTTAAGCCTTGTCTGTTGTCTCTCTTCTTTCAGCTCTTTTTAAGCCTCTACATCCCTCCTCATATCTCCCATGTAGGTCTCTCTCTCTCTGCTTCTCTCTCGCCATCCCTCTCCTCTCCTTCATCTCTCTCTCCATCTCTCTCCATCTCTCTTCTTCCCGCCCCTCTTTAATTTACTTCTCTCTTTCTCTTTCTCTTTCTCTCCCTCTCTCTCTCTCCCCAGTTACGACCGCAGCTGCTCCCAGAATCCGCCCCCGCTCTCCCGCCCCGTGGCCCCTCCCCTCTCCCTGGCGCTGCCTCGCTCCCTGGCTCCCGAGGACAGCCGGCAGACCCTCACAGGGCGAGCCGCGGACGGCGGCCGGGGGCGGGCGGGCCCGGCCGCCGGCGGGGCGGGGGCCGGCCCCGTGGCCCCTCCCCTCTCCCTGGCGCTGCCTCGCTCTGGCTCCCGAGGACAGCCGGCAGACCCTCCACAGCCCCCCCCCCTTCACCGACCGGGAGAGGTAATGAGTCGCCTCTGTGCCGGTGCCGGTGTTGATGTTGGTGTGTGTGTGTGTGTGTGT
>PIJE02001281.1:130946-135946 GCA_002895965.2 Coryphaenoides rupestris | reverse complement strand
GCAAGGAATAAAAAAAAAAAAAGAGGTTATTGGTTGAAATAAATATTGTTTTTAATAATTCCGATCCCTTTTTAAAATCAGAGTATGTTCCCGCTGTAACATACTGGCTGCCGAGTCAGCCCTTGTTGGACTGGCGGGCTTCTATTGTGTCATATTAGGTGGCACCTAACATGTTAAATATATTAGATGTGTCTTTCCCTTCACCTCCATTCACCTGGCCTCTGTCTTATATTCATCCTGTGTGTTTTAATATGATATGCGCTGATATTTATACCTTAACTGGAGAGAGTACCAGACCTTTAATGGAAAGTAGTGACGACTAGTTCCAGGAGGACACAGAGGCTTCCTGTGTCTGATGTACTGGCTCCCCAGATCTAGTTTCTCTCTCCCTCCCTGCCACCCAACGTGGCGCGTTGCCACCTACACGGAGACAAACGGGGTGCTCACCAAGAAGTTCAGAGCACTTTCTCATATAAATGTCAATACGGAGACAAACGGGGTGCTCACCAAGAAGTTCAGAGCACTTTCTCATATAAATGTCAATAACATCAGGGAGGCTGGGAGAGAGAGAAAAAAGGAGGGCATCGCTGTGGCTGTGTATTGAAGTGCCTCACCTGTGTGTGTGTGTACACTCAACCACTGATCAATCACTGTAATTGATTGGCGAGAATCCACTAGGAAGTTTCAACAGTGCACCCCCCCCACCCCTTCTCCTAGCTACAAGATACAACAAGCAACCAGCAGACATCCCAACAATCTATAAGCCAGGTGGGTAAGCAGGATTCAGGATGTTGTCCAGCATTTCGTCCCCACAGTCTTTGGCCCCCGGTACAGTGTTCCCACGGATAAGGAGTCGGGGAAGACGGCGGGAACAGCAAAAGAAGAAAGACGTTGAAATGCTTTAGGAAGCAAGCGACACGCCCCCCCGCTGTCTAAACCGGCGTTGGGGAGCCATTGGCCGCGTCGGAAATCGCTCACTTTGTTCATCGTGATTACGGTGTATATACTGTATATAGTACACAGTGGGATATCGTGCGGAAATAAGATGTGCATCAGTTGTACGCTGTTGTCGCAGTGCATTGTGGGTATTAAGCAATGGTGGCAGCTGGTGGAGAACAGGAGGAACGCCAACCCGCAGCGTTAAAATGTTATTTTACAAGTTAAAAGTCCGGAAGATTTCGATTACCGTGGGCTTTTAATCTGAAATACAGGAAGGGTTGTGTTGTGCAGCGTAATGCAGGAGCAAGAACGCAGAAAAAACTTTATTGAAACGGACGCAGTACTGAGAGAGCCATCTGTGCAGCAACAAGCAACCAGCAGACATCCCAACAATCTATAAGCCAGGTGGGTAAGGAAACAGTCTGAGAGAGCCCGGCGCCTGCAGAGTCACTCACACAATGCGCATATTTAATAACACCTTGCTGTTCCAAAACCAAAAAGTGTACTCCTTTTTTTTTCCACACATACACACGCTGAGAGTGTCCCTTTAAAAACACTCCAACACATTCAGACGTGTACAGCTGCTAGAATTCACAGCTCCCAACTGTTGAGAACAGCAAACTGTATACCACTAAAACTCAATCACACAGACTGAAATTAACACCACTATTTATAGAGATGGGGAGGCGGGGTGGGGGGAGAGGAGAGGGAGGGGATGAACGGATCTAGGATGGGGGGAGGGGGGGGTGAAGGGTATAGGGGGAGGAGGGAGCAGTAAATTAAACAGGCTTATCCTTTTCTGGTTCTTAAAGCTTGGATTGCTCCGGCTCTGCCTCGCTGGGTGCACAGATATACAGGCAGAGAGAGAGAGACAAAGAGAGAGAGAGAGACAAAGAGAGAGAGAGAGGCAGAGACAAGAGAGAAATGGACATGGCGGGGCGCCATGATACAGGCAATTTGGACTGTTTGCCGGAGAGAAAAGTGAGCCTCCGCAAAGCAATTTCACCAGACGACTTCGACATGAAACCAAAAGTGAACCTCCGGCACAAACACATGAAATATGAATGGGGATACGTGCGTGTGCGTGTGCATGACGATGATGATGCATGCATGCCTGTTGCGATGCGCTGTGTGCACACACACACACACACACACACCGGGGAAGCCTCGGCTCTATAATACATTATAGACTCTTCGGGGAGACGCCCTAATTAATCGCTTGACCTCTTAATGGGCGGGCCCCCTCCTGCGCGGTAGCATTTAGTCGCGCGCCCTCCGGAGACGCGCTGCTGTTTCTTCTCAAGCGCCCTTAACGCCACGCGGGGCCACATCGGCAGTAATGAGCACGCCAAGCACCAGTACAGCCTCTTCCATTTATTTTCCCCACTCTTATTTTACACATGTCCCAACATGGCAGAAGAAAACAAAAGAAGAAAAAGAAAAAATGAAAATATACAAACAACAAAAAAGCATATCGTTAAATCTGCAGCCAGTCCGTTTTCCCGTTACACAGAGATAAACATATGCATCACAACAACAACAACAAACTGATCCCGTTGGTGGTCTTGGTCGTTGTGGTGGTGGTGGTCTGTGGCTTCCAACCAATCAGGATCCAGATCAGATCAAAGCGCCGGGCCCACGGCGGTGGCTTTCTCGCGGCGTGCTATTTAACCGGGGGTCTCGTCGCACACTGACACACCGCCTGCCTGCACAACATGGGTTGTCACACCTGTCACTCGCATCGTGTTTACTTATCATTGGGATACTGGGGAGGGGTGGGGGAAGTTTGACAGAAAGTTAAAAAGACAAAAATAAAAAAACACATTCTGTCAGCGATCCTTGCTTTTTTTAGGGGTTCGATTTCTCCAGTCGTCATGGATGGTGGCGAGTGTCGGTGGGGGGTGGGGGCAGGGGGAGGGGCCTTCCATCAGGATTGATCACATGGTCCGTACGTTGTTTTTTTTGTTGTTGTTGTGTCTGCTGTGTGTTTTTTCTGTGTTGTTTTGCATCCGCGTCCATCTCTTGTCAGTGTGTGGTGCCCCCGTGTCTGTAAACCAGTGGAAAGAATCATCAGTGTCGCTGTCTCGGGGGGGTGGGTGGAGGTGGGGGTGGAGGTGGAGGGGGGGGTCACCTCCACCTTCAATTAGACTTGGACCAGATCTTCCCACTGCCACGCAGCCTGCGGGGGGGGGGGGGGGGACAGAGGACCCACACACACACACACAAGTCTGTGTTAGTATACTGTGTTTAATACACACAAGTAATAATAGTCATTTAGCACTTGGACTCTTATATAATTGTCATTAATGAGCAAGTAGTGGGTTAGGACATCTTGCAGGATTCAGACATTGGGGGTTCGAACCTACAACCTTTCATCGAAGACCCTAATGGTACCATTAGACTACCCTGTCCTGTGTGCAAGGCCGTGCTTTTGTTTTAGAACAGCAACGCGCCACAAATATGGAGTTCATTAGACGCCGTAACCCCCACAGGCTCTCCTGAAATAGTCGTGCGTTAACGTCCCCTGGGAGCCAGGATGAAGGGAGTTATAGATGGGTGATTGGTGATTGGCTGGGGTGTCGACACCAACGCACTTCCCATCGCAAAGAAGGAAAAGTTACCGTGGCCTAATTCCACTGTGACGGCATTAATAATGCATTCCAGAAGGTATTCTAGTCTTAAATTCATGAATTATATCATCCGTTGCGTCATGTTATTTGAAGAGGGTTTCTTTTTTTGAGAAATAAGTGTGCTTATTGAAATGTTATCGGTTGCCTTTTAATGTAGAAATTATGTGCCTAAATTATGCATCACAAAATAATCACCATCCGTTTGGTTAGTACAATAAAAACGTCTCCCATCTAGGGGGGGTGGGGGTGGGGGGGGGGCAGTCGGGGGGCACCCTGCATATCCAGGGACGTTCTCTAAGTCGGGACACACGCAATGTTAGCGCATGGTAATTGCGCCGGATGGGGACAAACCAGAGGAGCGAGGCTGTGATCATGTGGTGCTTATAACACGGCTCCAGACACACAGCGCAATCTGATAATGAAGTGCATCTATGCAGACAGACACACACACACACACGCGCACAAACGCATACACCACTTACACAGGCAGCTGGCTTTTTAATGTTTATTGAAAATATGGAAACAAACCGGCTCCCGGTTGAATTGACAGTGCTCTCAAGAAGAATATCCTGCTAAAAGCCCTTAATTCACCGTGTTTCTAACTCGTATAGCGGCGCTGTGGCATGGTGGTTGCTCCACGGTCCCGCTTCTAAACCGTCGTGTCATGGCGGTTGTTAATTAGAACTGATGAAAGCAAACTACTATTTATTAGTTGTGGCGGCAAGCTCATCTAATTGGTCTAAAAAGGTAATTGCGGGGCAAGTACACCAAAGTTAATATCTCACCTAACACAGGCCTAACTTTTATTTCCCCTAATGATTATCTCTTTGAATTTTCATTCCGGAAAGCACCTCTGTCCAACAAAGCCGTTCGCCAACGCTCATGCGTAAAAGTAAAGAACAGGTCGCCTTACTTGTAACTTACCCTTTAACCTTTGAACTTTTTTTGCCCGGCTGCCGTGGTTCCTGAGAGGAGGCGGGGTCCCGTGGCTCCGCCGGCTGGTCTGCGTCCTGGTTTGATGCCGCGCCGGCCGGGGCGGGGCCAGAGGAGGGCGAGGCCGAGCTGGCCTTTAACGTTTTCTGTAAGTTGGAGACCTGAGAGGAGAGAGAGACAATGTAAAGCTGATTATTCCTCCACTCTTGTTTTTGGCCGTCATCTACCTGCAGACGGATAGAAAGCACAGCAGGAGACTCCAGGCCCATTCAAGTTCAACTAAACTGTTTAGTCAAAAACCATCATCCCTGCCTTTTTTTGCCAGTGCTCTGGAGAACCAACATCATCCTGCTGATTGGGGGTGCGCGTGCCCACATGTCCCGGGCACCACGCGACGCTGCCTTAGCCTCGTTCAGTCCTGCTGTGTCGGTTGCTCGCGCTATACGAGCATTCCTTGAGTTAAAGGCCTCCTATCTTATATACCTGCTTCCCAATTAA
>PIJE02001281.1:56437-125033 GCA_002895965.2 Coryphaenoides rupestris | reverse complement strand
GGTTTATTGACAGAAAGTTGTCATACATGACACACGTTGATTGTATTGCTGGGAAACCAAAGGCATGCGGCTAGAGGTTGCGGACGCCTTCAGGTCAAGCCTGAGCAGAAAAAAGCCTTAGTCATAGTCTTTATAAGTTAACTTTCTACACACATTGACCCAAGATAAATCAGTATAATAGTGCAAACTAACGAAGAGAGAGCACGTCCATATAAAAAGAATAATATGGATATCAACCACTATTACTGGAATAGTGGTTGGGTAAATAAACAGTAGGAGCCAACGTGACAGCTCCTGTCACTTCAAGGGAGTCCACAAGTCAGACAGAATATAATTAACAAATCAACCCTGCATGATGTTTACATATCAAGACGACTTATTCAATTTCTATGCAAATCATTTACGATTAATGGTCCTAAATATGGAAGGTACATTTGACTTGAAGAATACGTGAACTGCAGCATAAATGTCAGGATCACAGCATTGTAATGTTCAATATTGCAATAACCGGGTATATTTAGTCAATATTTTGTACATATATTTCCAGTATTAAATAGAGCCATGACCAGGTAGTTAACCACAGCACCATGTCTGATAAGTTAGCCACCACAGTGACCTAGTAAGTTAACCCATCATTACACACTCATCTAAAGCACACATCAGCACAAACTGTGCATGGAAAAATAAACATGTGCACACGACGCTAACAAATGTCTGGTCCGTGTTGAAGCACAGCGCGAGACAGACGTGTGTGCTTCGTTCTAAAGCAATGTGTCACGCTAACGAGCTGCCCGTGCGATGCTAGAGAAACGCCGAGAGGCTTCATGCTAAGCGTTAGCACAAGGCCTCACGTCCATGAAGCTCCGCAGCGCAGTACAGAACAGCGGATATTTCACACGAAACACCCAGATAGTGTTAGCAGTCAACCGCCTCTACAATTATCCGCACAACGGGCCCCGTGTATAAATATTACCTCGTTGTGTGGCTGTCTAGCGGGTAGCCTCTGGAGATAGTTCCGTTCAGTTGTCAGCGCACGTTTGACAACAAAATAACGTGCTCTGCTATTGGACAATAATGAAAAGTGGGCGGGGCGCTGCGTGTGTCAGTCAGTAAGCGCCGAAGCCCTTGAGCCTCGAGCCGAGTGAATAGGGCCATCTCGCGGTCATATCAAACGCATAGGGCCGGTGACCTGCACTTCTGTGATAGGGGGGCTTTCCCGGGACGTTCTGATGCCTTTTTGTGCAACAAAACAAAATCACACAAAATCTCAATGCAAGCAGAGAATTTAAATATTTTCAAACCAAAACTCTACCTTAAATGCATTTACCTTAGTTCAATTATTATTATATATTTAAGCCATCATTGTCAAAACATTTTAAATTAATTGGATTTTAATTAACATTTCTATACATAGTGAGTCAACATTTGTAAACAGTAAAAATCAATATTCCTACCACATATAGTTCTACCACATGTCCCTTTCTAGACATTCCAATTAATTTACAATTAAATTGTGTCCATTTGGTGGATCGTGCGTTTTTAGATGTGTTCACACTGTGGCCCCATGTCACAGTGGCTGCACAGTCCTCAAGGCCTCCCCCAGACAGGTGCTTATGTTGGCCTCTCTGGGTATCTGCTGAAATCTGTTACAGCACAATGACATTTATACTTTCCCTTGGTTTATTTGTATCACGTGCTTTGAGCATCGCTCTAATCTGTGTTATATTAGATTACACACTGAAAATTGATATTTTATTTGTATAGTGTAAGACTACATGAGTTGTGTGATTGAAGCTAGAAAGACATTGGAAAAGGTATTATGTATCTTCCAGACATTCCATTCTAAATTAAACACTTTTATGGTTATTGTCTTTTAGAGTTTGATAGGTATTCTTGCATTTCGGTATTCAGGAATTATACTATGTTGTATTTTTTATTTTGCAGCGTTTGTATTATCCACCCATCCATTCCCCTTCCGTTTTGATGTCCAACAAGACAATTAGCTCCTGATGAACAACATTTGACCAGATTCATCTGGGGAAAACTGTTTTGCTCAGTTGGCTGACAGATAGCAATTAGTTCAGTTTTAATGGACACGCTTATGATTTCTTGTTATAGATGTGACACACACGCATACGCACACACACACACACACACACACACACACACCACACACACACACACACACAGACGCACACCCCCCCCACACACACACAACACACAACACACACACACACACACACACACACACACATACACACACACACACACACACAAACACACACACCACACACACACACACACACACACACACACACACACACACCACACACAAAACGCACACACACACACACACTCACACACACACACACACACACAAATATTGTCCCTTGGTGTGCAGGATGGTAAGCTGACCACCCCCGTCACTGTACAGTGGCCTCTGCTCAGCAGCTGTCCCAGCTGGCTGAGGTGGTAGCAGCTGCCCCTTGTATGGAGCCTGGAGCCCCCTCTCAGGACACGGCTCACACATCTCCACTGTGAGGAGGAGGAGGAGGAGGAAGAGGACACAATACTGACAGACAAACAGTGACCATGCTACCCAGAGACACAGGAGTAATGAAGTCCCAGCCAAGTTAGACTCACGCCATGAGTCTGCAGGTCGGTAGTCCAGACCACCTCATGCGAGCCCAAGTCCAGATCGAGTCATTGGTGAATCGAGTCTGATTCGAGACCAAGACCATGTTTCTATCATTATATTGATTGCCTAAAATAGAAAAAGAAGGTTTCTAAAGGCACATTTCAACTTAAATTCATTGTAGACAGCTTGATTGTGTTCGTAACTGAACACCGCTAAAGTGGCTTCTGCTGGGCTCCTCCAACACAGCCTAAAACTCTAAGCAGCCTGACACACACACTCCACAATAACACAGTGAACATAGTGGCACCATTATGCTATGTAAATTATAAAAGTAGTAAAAACAACATGTCATAACACAATTTCAAACACAGCTTTGGTCTCTTCTCAGAATCCGAGACCAAGATTTGAGTCCGAAACCCTCCAAAATCCGGTACTAGTACTACAGCCCTACACTGGTGCTCGCATTGCTGCTTCTGCATAGCATTTTGCAGCCACGCACACAATAACCTCATAAGACGCTATTGCCCAATGATCCCTCTGTATGTATCTTGTGCTGGTGCACCTCTACTTGCTTCCCTACCGTTTTGGAGTTGGGGGGTTATTGCATTCGAGAGTAGTTCACAATTCATTTTCACAATAGGCGCTTGTGTGTTTCTAAGCGGTTAAACAGTAAAAGGTGATGGGTCTTCACAACTTTCATGGAAACGTTTATCCGACCTTAACAGAGGGATCATTGGGCAATAGCGTCTTATGAGGTTATTGTGTGCGTGGCTGCAAAATGCGTTTGAGCGTGAGATAAGTGCAGTTTGGACATCCATGCCTCTCGCGACTAAACGCTTGGTGTTTGATGCCTAAACCGATGTTGCCCCACTGTCTTATGATGTAGTCATTGCGGTGAGGCGCGTCTCCGAGGCCTAGCACTGAGCTCGCACATCTCATCTCGAAGCGCTAGTCTAGAAGGGCAACAAGTCAAACACGCCAAGCGTTGAATAAGATATGCTCAGCGCGCGGTAGGACGCGCTATTTTGCAGTGTGGATCCAAAGACTGAGTAGACAGCTTATCTCCACGGCGCGATTCAAACGACAAAGTTTGCAAGAGGCGCAGCGAGCGCAGGCGACGAGAGGGGGGGGTAGTACGAGGAAATAACAGCATGATAAAGAACCGTGAGATTGCACGCAAAGAACAATGAGGAGTCCTCACTGATAGTATGGTAAGACTAACAGATGAGTGCAGATGATTCAAACCTAGCAGTAGAGTATGGAGCACGTTCCAGCTTATTTATTCACTGTTTAGTTTGTTGTGAGATGAGTTATATAGGTGAGTAGGGTTAATTGCATTTCCCGAAGGAGTACCAATAGTAAACCACATCCTCTTCCATCATACTGGTCACACCTAACAGATAGGACGCATGTGAGGATGAGTGAGAGGAGAGGGAGATGGAGAGAGAGAGGGAGAGGGAGGGAGAGATGGTGGACAAGAGAGAGAGAGAGAGAGAGAGAGAGAGGGAGAGAGAGAGAGAGAGAGAGAGAGAGAGAGAGAGAGAGAGAGAGAGAGAAAATAAAGAGAGCAATAGAGAGAGGAGGAGAGAGGAGAGAGGAGACGGCAGGCAGAGAGAGTGTGTATAATGAAGAGAGGGATAGAGAGTGGGTAGAGAGAGGAGGAGGAGAGGACAGGCACAGAGAGGGTGAGTATAATAAATGAATTAAGTCACAGAGATAGTCCCAGTCTCAACGTGTAACACATTGTATTGCGGTCGCTCTGCCTCTTGCTGTGCGCAGCTCCTCAGATCCCAGCGTGATGTAATCATTGTTGGAACACCGCCAACAGATCTGAATCATCCTCAGCTTACACTAAACCTGCCATTGGTGTGAAATAGTTTATATTGAGACTGTAATAGAATGACTTCATTTTAATATGTACAGTGGATCATCTCATTCTGTTCAGGGATTGGTTCCGGCTCCTGACGGAGAACATTGCAGTGAAATGTTGAGCCTCTCTTCAGAGGAAAGTTCTGGGTCACGACGAGTGAAACATCATGTTCCCATCTCTCTCTGTGGGAATGTGTGTGTGTGTGTCTGTAAGATAAGTGTGTCAGTGTGAGTGTGTATTGTACATGGATGTTTGTGTGTGTGTGTGTGTGCGCGTGTGTGTGTGTATGTGTGTGTGCTGTGTGTTGTGTGCTGTGTGTGTGTGTGTGTCTGTGTGTGTGTGTGAAATAAGAGCCTATTTCACAGCATGTTGTAAGTCTTGCCAGCTACAGATGCTGGTATCCTACAGGATAAATAACAATTTTTTTCCAATTCCATGACCCCCAGTGAACATGTGACAGTGTTGCCTTGTATTGTTATTGTCAATTAGGTGTTCACACGCCAGCATAAATAGTGGAGCTATAAGGTGTAATTGGGAAATTGAGTGGGTAAAAGTGGGTTCAGGCAACCTGCAGAGATGCAAACAGAGACAAGCAGACAGACAGGCAGACACACAGACAGCCTACCGTTTTGGAGTTGGGGGTATTGCCATTCGAGAGTAGTTCAACCAATTCATTTTCACAATAGGCGCTTGTGTGTTTCTAAGCGTTAAACAGTAAAGGTGATGGGTTCTCAGGAGACTTCATGGAAACGGTTTATCTCGACCTTACCAACGCTTGTGTGGGCATGAGTACATCATAAGACAGTGGGGCAACATCGGTTTAGGCATCAAACACCAAGCGTTTAGTCGCGAGAGGCATGGATGTCCAAACTGCACTTATCTCGCGCTCAAACGCATTTTGCAGCCACGCACACAATAACCTCATAAGACGCTATTGCCCAATGATCCCTCTGTATGTATCTTGTGCTGGTGCACCTCTACTTGCTTCCCTACCGTTTTGGAGTTGGGGGGTTATTGCATTCGAGAGTAGTTCACAATTCATTTTCACAATAGGCGCTTGTGTGTTTCTAAGCGGTTAAACAGTAAAAGGTGATGGGTCTTCACAACTTTCATGGAAACGTTTATCCGACCTTACCAATGCTTGTGTGGGCATGAGTACATCATAAGACAGTGGGGCAACATCGGTTTAGGCATCAAACACCAAGCGTTTAGTCGCGAGAGGCATGGATGTCCAAACTGCACTTATCTCGCGCTCAAACGCATTTTGCAGCCACGCACACAATAACCTCATAAGACGCTATTGCCCAATGATCCCTCTGTATGTATCTTGTGCTGGTGCACCTCTACTTGCTTCCCTACCGTTTTGGAGTTGGGGGGTTATTGCATTCGAGAGTAGTTCACAATTCATTTTCACAATAGGCGCTTGTGTGTTTCTAAGCGGTTAAACAGTAAAAGGTGATGGGTCTTCACAACTTTCATGGAAACGTTTATCCGACCTTACCAATGCTTGTGTGGGCATGAGTACATCATAAGACAGTGGGGCAACATCGGTTTAGGCATCAAACACCAAGCGTTTAGTCGCGAGAGGCATGGATGTCCAAACTGCACTTATCTCGCGCTCAAACGCATTTTGCAGCCACGCACACAATAACCTCATAAGACGCTATTGCCCAATGATCCCTCTGTATGTATCTTGTGCTGGTGCACCTCTACTTGCTTCCCTACCGTTTTGGAGTTGGGGGGTTATTGCATTCGAGAGTAGTTCACAATTCATTTTCACAATAGGCGCTTGTGTGTTTCTAAGCGGTTAAACAGTAAAAGGTGATGGGTCTTCACAACTTTCATGGAAACGTTTATCCGACCTTACCAATGCTTGTGTGGGCATGAGTACATCATAAGACAGTGGGGCAACATCGGTTTAGGCATCAAACACCAAGCGTTTAGTCGCGAGAGGCATGGATGTCCAAACTGCACTTATCTCGCGCTCAAACGCATTTTGCAGCCACGCACACAATAACCTCATAAGACGCTATTGCCCAATGATCCCTCTGTATGTATCTTGTGCTGGTGCACCTCTACTTGCTTCCCTACCGTTTTGGAGTTGGGGGGTTATTGCATTCGAGAGTAGTTCACAATTCATTTTCACAATAGGCGCTTGTGTGTTTCTAAGCGGTTAAACAGTAAAAGGTGATGGGTCTTCACAACTTTCATGGAAACGTTTATCCGACCTTACCAATGCTTGTGTGGGCATGAGTACATCATAAGACAGTGGGGCAACATCGGTTTAGGCATCAAACACCAAGCGTTTAGTCGCGAGAGGCATGGATGTCCAAACTGCACTTATCTCGCGCTCAAACGCATTTTGCAGCCACGCACACAATAACCTCATAAGACGCTATTGCCCAATGATCCCTCTGTATGTATCTTGTGCTGGTGCACCTCTACTTGCTTCCCTACCGTTTTGGAGTTGGGGGGTTATTGCATTCGAGAGTAGTTCACAATTCATTTTCACAATAGGCGCTTGTGTGTTTCTAAGCGGTTAAACAGTAAAAGGTGATGGGTCTTCACAACTTTCATGGAAACGTTTATCCGACCTTACCAATGCTTGTGTGGGCATGAGTACATCATAAGACAGTGGGGCAACATCGGTTTAGGCATCAAACACCAAGCGTTTAGTCGCGAGAGGCATGGATGTCCAAACTGCACTTATCTCGCGCTCAAACGCATTTTGCAGCCACGCACACAATAACCTCATAAGACGCTATTGCCCAATGATCCCTCTGTATGTATCTTGTGCTGGTGCACCTCTACTTGCTTCCCTACCGTTTTGGAGTTGGGGGGTTATTGCATTCGAGAGTAGTTCACAATTCATTTTCACAATAGGCGCTTGTGTGTTTCTAAGCGGTTAAACAGTAAAAGGTGATGGGTCTTCACAACTTTCATGGAAACGTTTATCCGACCTTACCAATGCTTGTGTGGGCATGAGTACATCATAAGACAGTGGGGCAACATCGGTTTAGGCATCAAACACCAAGCGTTTAGTCGCGAGAGGCATGGATGTCCAAACTGCACTTATCTCGCGCTCAAACGCATTTTGCAGCCACGCACACAATAACCTCATAAGACGCTATTGCCCAATGATCCCTCTGTATGTATCTTGTGCTGGTGCACCTCTACTTGCTTCCCTACCGTTTTGGAGTTGGGGGGTTATTGCATTCGAGAGTAGTTCACAATTCATTTTCACAATAGGCGCTTGTGTGTTTCTAAGCGGTTAAACAGTAAAAGGTGATGGGTCTTCACAACTTTCATGGAAACGTTTATCCGACCTTACCAATGCTTGTGTGGGCATGAGTACATCATAAGACAGTGGGGCAACATCGGTTTAGGCATCAAACACCAAGCGTTTAGTCGCGAGAGGCATGGATGTCCAAACTGCACTTATCTCGCGCTCAAACGCATTTTGCAGCCACGCACACAATAACCTCATAAGACGCTATTGCCCAATGATCCCTCTGTATGTATCTTGTGCTGGTGCACCTCTACTTGCTTCCCTACCGTTTTGGAGTTGGGGGGTTATTGCATTCGAGAGTAGTTCACAATTCATTTTCACAATAGGCGCTTGTGTGTTTCTAAGCGGTTAAACAGTAAAAGGTGATGGGTCTTCACAACTTTCATGGAAACGTTTATCCGACCTTACCAATGCTTGTGTGGGCATGAGTACATCATAAGACAGTGGGGCAACATCGGTTTAGGCATCAAACACCAAGCGTTTAGTCGCGAGAGGCATGGATGTCCAAACTGCACTTATCTCGCGCTCAAACGCATTTTGCAGCCACGCACACAATAACCTCATAAGACGCTATTGCCCAATGATCCCTCTGTATGTATCTTGTGCTGGTGCACCTCTACTTGCTTCCCTACCGTTTTGGAGTTGGGGGGTTATTGCATTCGAGAGTAGTTCACAATTCATTTTCACAATAGGCGCTTGTGTGTTTCTAAGCGGTTAAACAGTAAAAGGTGATGGGTCTTCACAACTTTCATGGAAACGTTTATCCGACCTTACCAATGCTTGTGTGGGCATGAGTACATCATAAGACAGTGGGGCAACATCGGTTTAGGCATCAAACACCAAGCGTTTAGTCGCGAGAGGCATGGATGTCCAAACTGCACTTATCTCGCGCTCAAACGCATTTTGCAGCCACGCACACAATAACCTCATAAGACGCTATTGCCCAATGATCCCTCTGTATGTATCTTGTGCTGGTGCACCTCTACTTGCTTCCCTACCGTTTTGGAGTTGGGGGGTTATTGCATTCGAGAGTAGTTCACAATTCATTTTCACAATAGGCGCTTGTGTGTTTCTAAGCGGTTAAACAGTAAAAGGTGATGGGTCTTCACAACTTTCATGGAAACGTTTATCCGACCTTACCAATGCTTGTGTGGGCATGAGTACATCATAAGACAGTGGGGCAACATCGGTTTAGGCATCAAACACCAAGCGTTTAGTCGCGAGAGGCATGGATGTCCAAACTGCACTTATCTCGCGCTCAAACGCATTTTGCAGCCACGCACACAATAACCTCATAAGACGCTATTGCCCAATGATCCCTCTGTATGTATCTTGTGCTGGTGCACCTCTACTTGCTTCCCTACCGTTTTGGAGTTGGGGGGTTATTGCATTCGAGAGTAGTTCACAATTCATTTTCACAATAGGCGCTTGTGTGTTTCTAAGCGGTTAAACAGTAAAAGGTGATGGGTCTTCACAACTTTCATGGAAACGTTTATCCGACCTTACCAATGCTTGTGTGGGCATGAGTACATCATAAGACAGTGGGGCAACATCGGTTTAGGCATCAAACACCAAGCGTTTAGTCGCGAGAGGCATGGATGTCCAAACTGCACTTATCTCGCGCTCAAACGCATTTTGCAGCCACGCACACAATAACCTCATAAGACGCTATTGCCCAATGATCCCTCTGTATGTATCTTGTGCTGGTGCACCTCTACTTGCTTCCCTACCGTTTTGGAGTTGGGGGGTTATTGCATTCGAGAGTAGTTCACAATTCATTTTCACAATAGGCGCTTGTGTGTTTCTAAGCGGTTAAACAGTAAAAGGTGATGGGTCTTCACAACTTTCATGGAAACGTTTATCCGACCTTACCAATGCTTGTGTGGGCATGAGTACATCATAAGACAGTGGGGCAACATCGGTTTAGGCATCAAACACCAAGCGTTTAGTCGCGAGAGGCATGGATGTCCAAACTGCACTTATCTCGCGCTCAAACGCATTTTGCAGCCACGCACACAATAACCTCATAAGACGCTATTGCCCAATGATCCCTCTGTATGTATCTTGTGCTGGTGCACCTCTACTTGCTTCCCTACCGTTTTGGAGTTGGGGGGTTATTGCATTCGAGAGTAGTTCACAATTCATTTTCACAATAGGCGCTTGTGTGTTTCTAAGCGGTTAAACAGTAAAAGGTGATGGGTCTTCACAACTTTCATGGAAACGTTTATCCGACCTTACCAATGCTTGTGTGGGCATGAGTACATCATAAGACAGTGGGGCAACATCGGTTTAGGCATCAAACACCAAGCGTTTAGTCGCGAGAGGCATGGATGTCCAAACTGCACTTATCTCGCGCTCAAACGCATTTTGCAGCCACGCACACAATAACCTCATAAGACGCTATTGCCCAATGATCCCTCTGTATGTATCTTGTGCTGGTGCACCTCTACTTGCTTCCCTACCGTTTTGGAGTTGGGGGGTTATTGCATTCGAGAGTAGTTCACAATTCATTTTCACAATAGGCGCTTGTGTGTTTCTAAGCGGTTAAACAGTAAAAGGTGATGGGTCTTCACAACTTTCATGGAAACGTTTATCCGACCTTACCAATGCTTGTGTGGGCATGAGTACATCATAAGACAGTGGGGCAACATCGGTTTAGGCATCAAACACCAAGCGTTTAGTCGCGAGAGGCATGGATGTCCAAACTGCACTTATCTCGCGCTCAAACGCATTTTGCAGCCACGCACACAATAACCTCATAAGACGCTATTGCCCAATGATCCCTCTGTATGTATCTTGTGCTGGTGCACCTCTACTTGCTTCCCTACCGTTTTGGAGTTGGGGGGTTATTGCATTCGAGAGTAGTTCACAATTCATTTTCACAATAGGCGCTTGTGTGTTTCTAAGCGGTTAAACAGTAAAAGGTGATGGGTCTTCACAACTTTCATGGAAACGTTTATCCGACCTTACCAATGCTTGTGTGGGCATGAGTACATCATAAGACAGTGGGGCAACATCGGTTTAGGCATCAAACACCAAGCGTTTAGTCGCGAGAGGCATGGATGTCCAAACTGCACTTATCTCGCGCTCAAACGCATTTTGCAGCCACGCACACAATAACCTCATAAGACGCTATTGCCCAATGATCCCTCTGTATGTATCTTGTGCTGGTGCACCTCTACTTGCTTCCCTACCGTTTTGGAGTTGGGGGGTTATTGCATTCGAGAGTAGTTCACAATTCATTTTCACAATAGGCGCTTGTGTGTTTCTAAGCGGTTAAACAGTAAAAGGTGATGGGTCTTCACAACTTTCATGGAAACGTTTATCCGACCTTACCAATGCTTGTGTGGGCATGAGTACATCATAAGACAGTGGGGCAACATCGGTTTAGGCATCAAACACCAAGCGTTTAGTCGCGAGAGGCATGGATGTCCAAACTGCACTTATCTCGCGCTCAAACGCATTTTGCAGCCACGCACACAATAACCTCATAAGACGCTATTGCCCAATGATCCCTCTGTATGTATCTTGTGCTGGTGCACCTCTACTTGCTTCCCTACCGTTTTGGAGTTGGGGGGTTATTGCATTCGAGAGTAGTTCACAATTCATTTTCACAATAGGCGCTTGTGTGTTTCTAAGCGGTTAAACAGTAAAAGGTGATGGGTCTTCACAACTTTCATGGAAACGTTTATCCGACCTTACCAATGCTTGTGTGGGCATGAGTACATCATAAGACAGTGGGGCAACATCGGTTTAGGCATCAAACACCAAGCGTTTAGTCGCGAGAGGCATGGATGTCCAAACTGCACTTATCTCGCGCTCAAACGCATTTTGCAGCCACGCACACAATAACCTCATAAGACGCTATTGCCCAATGATCCCTCTGTATGTATCTTGTGCTGGTGCACCTCTACTTGCTTCCCTACCGTTTTGGAGTTGGGGGGTTATTGCATTCGAGAGTAGTTCACAATTCATTTTCACAATAGGCGCTTGTGTGTTTCTAAGCGGTTAAACAGTAAAAGGTGATGGGTCTTCACAACTTTCATGGAAACGTTTATCCGACCTTACCAATGCTTGTGTGGGCATGAGTACATCATAAGACAGTGGGGCAACATCGGTTTAGGCATCAAACACCAAGCGTTTAGTCGCGAGAGGCATGGATGTCCAAACTGCACTTATCTCGCGCTCAAACGCATTTTGCAGCCACGCACACAATAACCTCATAAGACGCTATTGCCCAATGATCCCTCTGTATGTATCTTGTGCTGGTGCACCTCTACTTGCTTCCCTACCGTTTTGGAGTTGGGGGGTTATTGCATTCGAGAGTAGTTCACAATTCATTTTCACAATAGGCGCTTGTGTGTTTCTAAGCGGTTAAACAGTAAAAGGTGATGGGTCTTCACAACTTTCATGGAAACGTTTATCCGACCTTACCAATGCTTGTGTGGGCATGAGTACATCATAAGACAGTGGGGCAACATCGGTTTAGGCATCAAACACCAAGCGTTTAGTCGCGAGAGGCATGGATGTCCAAACTGCACTTATCTCGCGCTCAAACGCATTTTGCAGCCACGCACACAATAACCTCATAAGACGCTATTGCCCAATGATCCCTCTGTATGTATCTTGTGCTGGTGCACCTCTACTTGCTTCCCTACCGTTTTGGAGTTGGGGGGTTATTGCATTCGAGAGTAGTTCACAATTCATTTTCACAATAGGCGCTTGTGTGTTTCTAAGCGGTTAAACAGTAAAAGGTGATGGGTCTTCACAACTTTCATGGAAACGTTTATCCGACCTTACCAATGCTTGTGTGGGCATGAGTACATCATAAGACAGTGGGGCAACATCGGTTTAGGCATCAAACACCAAGCGTTTAGTCGCGAGAGGCATGGATGTCCAAACTGCACTTATCTCGCGCTCAAACGCATTTTGCAGCCACGCACACAATAACCTCATAAGACGCTATTGCCCAATGATCCCTCTGTATGTATCTTGTGCTGGTGCACCTCTACTTGCTTCCCTACCGTTTTGGAGTTGGGGGGTTATTGCATTCGAGAGTAGTTCACAATTCATTTTCACAATAGGCGCTTGTGTGTTTCTAAGCGGTTAAACAGTAAAAGGTGATGGGTCTTCACAACTTTCATGGAAACGTTTATCCGACCTTACCAATGCTTGTGTGGGCATGAGTACATCATAAGACAGTGGGGCAACATCGGTTTAGGCATCAAACACCAAGCGTTTAGTCGCGAGAGGCATGGATGTCCAAACTGCACTTATCTCGCGCTCAAACGCATTTTGCAGCCACGCACACAATAACCTCATAAGACGCTATTGCCCAATGATCCCTCTGTATGTATCTTGTGCTGGTGCACCTCTACTTGCTTCCCTACCGTTTTGGAGTTGGGGGGTTATTGCATTCGAGAGTAGTTCACAATTCATTTTCACAATAGGCGCTTGTGTGTTTCTAAGCGGTTAAACAGTAAAAGGTGATGGGTCTTCACAACTTTCATGGAAACGTTTATCCGACCTTACCAATGCTTGTGTGGGCATGAGTACATCATAAGACAGTGGGGCAACATCGGTTTAGGCATCAAACACCAAGCGTTTAGTCGCGAGAGGCATGGATGTCCAAACTGCACTTATCTCGCGCTCAAACGCATTTTGCAGCCACGCACACAATAACCTCATAAGACGCTATTGCCCAATGATCCCTCTGTATGTATCTTGTGCTGGTGCACCTCTACTTGCTTCCCTACCGTTTTGGAGTTGGGGGGTTATTGCATTCGAGAGTAGTTCACAATTCATTTTCACAATAGGCGCTTGTGTGTTTCTAAGCGGTTAAACAGTAAAAGGTGATGGGTCTTCACAACTTTCATGGAAACGTTTATCCGACCTTACCAATGCTTGTGTGGGCATGAGTACATCATAAGACAGTGGGGCAACATCGGTTTAGGCATCAAACACCAAGCGTTTAGTCGCGAGAGGCATGGATGTCCAAACTGCACTTATCTCGCGCTCAAACGCATTTTGCAGCCACGCACACAATAACCTCATAAGACGCTATTCCCCAATGATCCCTCTGTATGTATCTTGTGCTGGTGCACCTCTACTTGCTTCCCTACCGTTTTGGAGTTGGGGGGTTATTGCATTCGAGAGTAGTTCACAATTCATTTTCACAATAGGCGCTTGTGTGTTTCTAAGCGGTTGTGTGTGTGTGTGTGTGTGTGTGTGCGTATGCGTGTGTGTCACATCTATAACAAGAAATCATAAGCGTGTCCATTAAAACTGAACTAATTGCTATCTGTCAGCCAACTGAGCAAAACAGTTTTCCCCAGATGAATCTGGTCAAATGTTGTTCATCAGGAGCTAATTGTCTTGTTGGACATCAAAACGGAAGGGGAATGGATGGGTGGATAATACAAACGCTGCAAAATAAAAAATACAACATAGTATAATTCCTGAATACCGAAATGCAAGAATACCTATCAAACTCTAAAAGACAATAACCATAAAAGTGTTTAATTTAGAATGGAATGTCTGGAAGATACATAATACCTTTTCCAATGTCTTTCTAGCTTCAATCACACAACACACAATGTAGTCTTACACTATACAAATAAAATATCAATTTTCAGTGTGTAATCTAATATAACACAGATTAGAGCGATGCTCAAAGCACGTGATACAAATAAACCAAGGGAAAGTATAAATGTCATTGTGCTGTAACAGATTTCAGCAGATACCCAGAGAGGCCAACATAAGCACCTGTCTGGGGGAGGCCTTGAGGACTGTGCAGCCACTGTGACATGGGGCCACAGTGTGAACACATCTAAAAACGCACGATCCACCAAATGGACACAATTTAATTGTAAATTAATTGGAATGTCTAGAAAGTTGAATGTTATTTGTTTAAACTTGCGTTATAGAGATACATGTGGGACATGTGGCAGAACTATATGTGGTAGGAATATTGATTTTTACTGTTTACAAATGTTGACAATGATAGCTTAAATATATAATAATAATTTAACTAAGGTAAATGCATTTAAGGTAGAGTTTTGGTTTGAAAAGATTTAAATTCTCTGCTTGCATTGAGATTTTGTGTGATTTTGTTTTGTTGCACAAAAAGGCATCAGAATGTCCCGGGAAAGCCCCCCTATCACAGAAGTGCAGGTCACCGGCCCTATGCGTTTGATATGACCGCGAGATGGCCCTATTCACTCGGCTCGAGGCTCAAGGGCTTCGGCGCTTACTGACTGACACACGCAGCGCCCCGCCCACTTTTCATTATTGTCCAATAGCAGAGCACGTTATTTTGTTGTCAAACGTGCGCTGACAACTGAACGGAACTATCTCCAGAGGCTACCCGCTAGACAGCCACACAACGAGGTAATATTTATACACGGGGCCCGTTGTGCGGATAATTGTAGAGGCGGTTGACTGCTAACACTATCTGGGTGTTTCGTGTGAAATATCCGCTGTTCTGTACTGCGCTGCGGAGCTTCATGGACGTGAGGCCTTGTGCTAACGCTTAGCATGAAGCCTCTCGGCGTTTCTCTAGCATCGCACGGCCAGCTCGTTAGCGTGACACATTGCTTTAGAACGAAGCACACACGTCTGTCTCGCGCTGGGCTTCAACACGGACCAGACATTTGTTAGCGTCGTGTGCACATGTTTATTTTTCCATGCACAGTTTGTGCTGATGTGTGCTTTAGATGAGTGTGTAATGATGGGTTAACTTACTAGGTCACTGTGGTGGCTAACTTATCAGACATGGTGCTGTGGTTAACTACCTGGTCATGGCTCTATTTAATACTGGAAATATATGTACAAAATATTGACTAAATATACCCGGTTATTGCAATATTGAACATTACAATGCTGTGATCCTGACATTTATGCTGCAGTTCACGTATTCTTCAAGTCAAATGTACCTTCCATATTTAGGACCATTAATCGTAAATGATTTGCATAGAAATTGAATAAGTCGTCTTGATATGTAAACATCATGCAGGGTTGATTTGTTAATTATATTCTGTCTGACTTGTGGACTCCCTTGAAGTGACAGGAGCTGTCACGTTGGCTCCTACTGTTTATTTACCCAACCACTATTCCAGTAATAGTGGTTGATATCCATATTATTCTTTTTATATGGACGTGCTCTCTCTTCGTTAGTTTGCACTATTATACTGATTTATCTTGGGTCAATGTGTGTAGAAAGTTAACTTATAAAGACTATGACTAAGGCTTTTTTCTGCTCAGGCTTGACCTGAAGGCGTCCGCAACCTCTAGCCGCATGCCTTTGGTTTCCCAGCAATACAATCAACGTGTGTCATGTATGACAACTTTCTGTCAATAAACCTGTGCCTTCTCCCCAGCCACACTCTCTAGTTCCTCCTGGGGGATCCCGAGGCGTTCCCAGGCCAGACGAGATATATAATCTCTCCAGCGGGTTCTGGGTCTGCCCCGGGGTCTCCTCCCAGTTGGACGTGCCCGGAAAACCTCCAAAGGGAGGCGCACGGGGGGCATCCTAATCAGATGCCCGAACCACCTCAGCTGACTCCTTTCGATGCGGAGGAGCAGCGGCTCTACTCCGAGCTCCCTCCGGATGTCTGAGCTCCTCACCCTATCTCTAAGGCTGAGCCCAGCCACCCTGCGGAGGAAACTCATTTCGGCCGCTTGTATCCGCGATCTCATTCTTCCGGTCACTACCCAAAGCTCGTGACCATAGGTGAGGGTTGGAACGTAGATGGACCAGTAAATCGAAAGCTTCGCCTTCCGGCTCAGCTCCCTCTTCACCACAACGGACCGGTACAGCGCCCGCATCACTGCAGACGCTGCACCAATCCGTCTGTCCATCTCCCGCTCCATTTTGCCCTCACTCGTGAACAAGACCCCGAGATACTTGAACTCCTTCGCTTGAGGCAGCAACTCACTCCCAACCCGGAGGGAACACTCCACCGTTTTCCGGCAGAGAACCATGGCCTCAGACTTGGAGGTGCTGACTCTCATCCCGACCGCTTCACGCTCGGCTGCAAACCGCCCCAGTGCATGCTGGAGGTCACGGTCTGATGTAGCCAACAGAACCACATCATCTGCAAAGAGCAGAGATGCAATTCTGAGGTCCCCAAACCGGACACTCTCCTCACCTCGGCTGCGCCTTGAGATTCTGTCCATGAAGATCACGAACAGAACCGGTGACAAGGGACAACCTTGGCGGAGTCCAACACCCACTGAGAACATGCTTGACTTTGTGCCGAGAATACGGACGCAGCTCGCACTTTGTTCGTACAGGGACCGAATGGCACGTACCAACGGCCCCGGTACCCCATACTCCCGTAGTACCCCCCACATGATTCCCCGGGGACACGGTCATAGGCCTTCTCCAAGTCCACAAAGCACATGTAGACTGGATGGGCAAACTCCCATGCCCCCCCAACAACCCTGCGAGCCTGGGGGGGCCTGCTTAGCCGGCTGCCACCGCGACCCGACCCCGGATGAGAGGACGAAAATGGATGGATGGATGGATATTACACTATACTATACTATATATAATATATTATATAATATATTATATTACACTATACTATAGGCTATATTATATTATAATTACATTACATTACACTATATTATATTAACATTACATTACATTACACTATATTATATTATATTACACTATACTATATTATATTATATTTACATTACATTATAATATATTATATTACACTACACTACACTATACTATACTATACTATATTATAATATAATATATTATATTACACTATACTATATTATATTTACATTATATTATAATATATTATATTACACTATACTATATTATATTTACATTACATTATATTATAATATATTATATTACACTATACTATATTATATTCATTACATTACTATTATATTATAATATATTATATTACACTACACTATACTATATTATAATATATATTATATTACATTACATTATACTATCTTATATTAAATTACATTATACTATACTATATTACATTATACTATACTATATTATATTATACTACATTACATTACACTATACTAGACTGTACTATATTATATTTACATTATATTTATATTATTATTATCATTATTATTATTATTAGTATTGTGTTTCTTGAGAGGAACGGTTTTCAATCAGCTGACTTTAGGCTCTGATGACGCTTTCCACTGCATAGTACCTGGTACTATGGTACCATAGTACCTGGTACAATAGTACCCTGCTCCTCTGCGTCAAAAGGAGTCAGCTGGCTGATTAGGATGCCTGCTGCCACCATCACCCAGCCTCGGATATGCAGACGAAAATGGATGGATGGATGGATGGCATGTTGTATTTAATAACATCTCATTCTCTCAGAGCAGCATGGCTATGAGGAACGACTCCCGGGTGGAGGAGGAGGTGGAGGTGGAGGAGAACTTCGGCCCTCAGCCTCTCAGCCGCATGGAGGTAGGTGACGACCCTAGCACCTCCCTAATCACTTCTAAATAATAATCACCTCTAGATAATAACATCTAGATAATAACATCTAGATAATAACATCTATAGCCTCAGCCGCCTGTAGGTAGGTGACCCCCGCACCTCCCTAATCACATCTATTTCTTAACGTCTAAATAATCATAACATCTATATCATCATAAATCAATGAGTGAGAGACTAAATGTAAATCTTCTGTGGTGTGACTGCAGCAGAGCGGCGTGAGCAGCAGTGATCTCAAGAAGATGGCAGACGCTGGCTTCCACACCATCGAGGCGGTCGCCTACGCCCCCAAGAAGGAGCTCCTGCTCATCAAGGGCATCAGCGAAGCCAAAGCTGACAAAATACTGGTAGGGTTAGATACCAGTATCAGTTCCCAGTATATACCAGTATTAGTTACCAGTATATACCAGTATTAGTTAGCTGGTAGCAGGGTTAGATAGTAACATGCTGGTAGCAGGGTTAGATAGTAACATGCTGGTAGCAGGGTTAGATAGTACCCAGGGGTGTAAAGTACTTGAGTAATTGTACTTCGTTACAATACTTAAGTACTGTTTTTGGGGATTTGTACTTTACTCACACACACACACACACACACACACACACACACACACACACACACACACACACACAAACACACACACACACACACACACACACACACACACACACACACACACACACACACACACACAGACACAACATCAGTGAAGTGGGACATAAGACCACCGCCCTCCACCACTGCCTTAATGGAGCAGGTTAATAGGGGGGTGCTGTGTGTAAAATGTCAAGTCGGATGGCAATCTGTCAAGCTAAGGCTGGGATGGCTGCGATGGTGGAGGCAGAGACACACATACAAACAAGGACACACACATGCGCATCCATCCGTCCATTCATGCATCTATCATTCTAACATCCATCCATCAATTCATTCTTCCACATCCCTACGACACAGTTCATCTCAGATCAGAAAGAGCCCATGGCCCCCGTGCCCCCAGCACTACAGAGTGCAGCAGGTGTTCAGGGGAGGATCTCACCTCTGGTCCTGCATCGGAATCAGATCCTGCTGCTCAAACCTCTGCGGCCTTCTGGTCAGGTCCTGAATCATGAGAGGAGACAGAAACACCTTCCCTTCTTTCTTTCTTCTCCCCACCTCCTCCTCCTTCTCCTGCCATCGCCACGGAGGTGGGGAGGAGACCTCCTCCTCCTCCTCCCCCCGCCCCGGGGTTGGGAGGAGACCTCCTCCTCCCCTCGCCCCAGAGGTGGGGAGGAGATCTCCTCCTCCTCCTCCTCATCCTCCCCCCGCCCCGGAGGTGGGGAGGAGACCTCCTCCTCCTTCTTCCCCCCGCCCCAGAGGTCAGGAGGAGACCTCCTCCTCCCCCCGCCCCAGAGATGGGGAGGAGACCTAATGAATAGTTGTTGGGAAAATGATAACTTAAATATTCTCATAGTCCACATGGGACTACGTAGGGCCTCAGCTCCACCCTCACCACAAGTCTTTAAATCTGAGCCAGCTGTAATCTATTATTATTGGTGTGAATGCTGAGAAGCATTCACAACATATGTTATTCTACTTATTTATTGGTGTGAATGCTGAGAAGCATTCACAACATATGTTATTCTACTTATTTATTTTTATTATTATTATTATTCCACCCTGTTTTTTGCCGGGTATCTTCTCCCACAGTTTTCAACGTAGAAACTCCGTTCGAAGTTTCAAAGATTCAGCTTAATTACGACATAGGTGCTTCTTTTCTTATTCATACCCTTCATACTTTCTGAAATATTCAACGTTTTTCAGCAATTTTTCCCCATTGAAATGAATGGGGGTGAAAGTTTCAAAACCACTCATATTCAACCTCTTCCCATTCATTCATACATTCAGGTAGAAACTCCATTCAAACATTAAAACGTTCATGACACTTGGATGAATTCACACATGATTTCAAAATTTTCATAACATTCATACTTTTGACACAATTACAGTTCAAACTTAATTGATTTTTCAGCTCCCTCGGACAGTTTAACATGGGTGTGTATTGCGTGGGTTAGAGCGGGTGACGTCACGTTAGAGCGTGGAGCAGACGAAAAAAAAAAGTAATTATATTTTTAAAACTGCCATCCCGCCCACAATATTAACTCCACATACGTAATCTATACATCAAAATGTAGGTACACTCGTGACGGTCACATATATGTGACTATGGAAACAAAGGGACTTATACTTTTTGATTTATGAGCCTCGAAATGACAGGTCTCCCTACCTTATTAGCTCATTAAATTACATGACAATGACTAAGCAGTTTGCGTGTGTCTCTGTTTGGCGAGGGGGCGTGGCTATGGCGGTGACGCCAACACAGGCGCCAAACACAGACGCCATTTTGGCGCCAATCAAAATGGTGTCAAAATGGCGTCTGAATGGCGTGTGTGGCGAGGGGGCGTGGCTCCGTGTGTGTGTGTGTCTTTGTGTGTTTATATATATATTTTTAAAACTGCCATCCCGCCCACAATATTAACTCCACATACGTAATATACACATCAAAACGCAGGTAAACTTGTGACGGTCACATATATGTAACTATGGAAACAACCAGACTTATACTTTTTAAACACACACGTGTGTGTCTGTGTGGCGAGGGGGCGTGGCTATTGCGTCACCGCAATAACCATGCCCCGTCTGTGTGTGTGTGTTTGGATGTGTGTGTGTGTGTGTGTGAGAAGGGGTGTGGCCGTAATTTCAAATAACACACAATCTATTTTTTTGACTGTATACTGTGTGTGTGTGTGTGTGTGTGTGTGTTTGAGTATAGGCCTATGTATTTTATGTTGTGTTTATGCTGTGTGTGTGCTTTGTGTATGTAGGCCTAATTGTTGATTTAAGATCAAGACCTAGTAATGACCTTGTTAATACAAAAGTACAGTTTTATTTTTAGGTATTGTTAGTGTGCTAATGAAACATTACTTCAAAGTACATACGTGTATCTCTCTACTCCTCTCCTACACATCTGTGTCTACTCCTCTCCTACACATCTGCGTCTCTACTCCTCTCCTACACAGCTCTTAGTGGCAAGGCGCCAGGTGTGGATGAGATTCGCCCTGAGATGCTGAAGGCTCTGGACATTGTCGGGCTGTCGTGGCTGACACGCCTAGTCAATGTAGCGTGGAGGTCGGGGACAGTTACCTGTGGAGTGGCCAGACCGGGGTGGTGGTCCCCATCTTCAAGAAAGGGGACCGGAGGGTGTGCTCCAACTATCAGGGTATCACACTGCTCAGCCTCCCCGGGAAAGTTTATCCAGGGTGCTGGAGAGGAAGGCTCCGGCCCGATTGTCGAACCTCAGCTCCAGGAGGAACAATGCGGATTCTGTCCCGGCCGTGGAACAGTGGACCAGCTCTTTACCCTCGCAGGGTTGTTGGGGGGGGCATGGGAGTTTGCCCATCCAGTCTACATGTGCTTTGTGGACTTGGAGAAGGCCTATGACCGTGTCCTCCGGGGAATCATGTGGGGGGTACTACGGGAGTATGGGGTACCGGGGCCGTTGGTACGTGCCATTCGGTCCCTGTACGAACAAAGTGCGAGCTGCGTCCGTAATCTCGGCACAAAGTCAAGCATGTTCTCAGTGGGTGTTGGACTCCGCCAAGGTTGTCCCTTGTCACCGGTTCTGTTCGTGATCTTCATGGACAGAATCTCAAGGCGCAGCCGAGGTGAGGAGAGTGTCCGGTTTGGGGACCTCAGAATTGCATCTCTGCTCTTTGCAGATGATGTGGTTCTGTTGGCTACATCAGACCGTGACCCCCAGCATGCACTGGGGCGGTTTGCAGCCGAGCGTGAAGCGGTCGGGATGAGAGTCGGCACCTCCAAGTCTGAGGCCATGGTTCTCTGCCGGAAAACGGTGGAGTGTTCCCTCTGGGTTGGGAGTGAGTTGCTGCCTCAAACGAAGGAGTTCAAGTATCTCAGGGTCTTGTTCACGAGTGAGGGCAAAATGGAGCGGGAGATGGACAGACGGATCGCTGCAGCGTCTGCAGTGATGCGGGCGCTGTACCGGTCCGTTGTGGTGAAGAGGGAGCTGAGCCGGAAGGCGAAGCTTTCGATTTACTGGTCCATCTACGTTCCAACCCTCACCTATGGTCACGAGCTTTGGGTAGTGACCGAAAGAATGAGATCGCGGATACAAGCGGCCGAAATGAGTTTCCTCCGCAGGGTGGCTGGGCTCAGCCTTAGAGATAGGGTGAGGAGCTCAGACATCCGGAGGGAGCTCGGAGTAGAGCCGCTGCTCCTCCGCATCGAAAGGAGTCAGCTGAGGTGGTTCGGGCATCTGATTAGGATGCCCCCCGTGCGCCTCCCTTTGGAGGTTTTCCGGGCACGTCCAACTGGGAGGAGACCCCGGGGCAGACCCAGAACCCGCTGGAGAGATTATATATCTCGTCTGGCCTGGGAACGCCTCGGGACCCCCCAGGAGGAACTAGAGAGTGTGGCTGGGGAGAAGGAAGCCTGGGGGGGCCTGCTTAGCCGGCTGCCACCGCGACCCGACCCCGGATGAGAGGACGAAAATGGATGGATGGATGGATATTACACTATACTATACTATATATAATATATTATATAATATATTATATTACACTATACTATAGGCTATATTATATTATAATTACATTACATTACACTATATTATATTAACATTACATTACATTACACTATATTATATTATATTACACTATACTATATTATATTATATTTACATTACATTATAATATATTATATTACACTACACTACACTATACTATACTATACTATATTATAATATAATATATTATATTACACTATACTATATTATATTTACATTATATTATAATATATTATATTACACTATACTATATTATATTTACATTACATTATATTATAATATATTATATTACACTATACTATATTATATTTACATTACATTATATTATAATATATTATATTACACTATACTATATTATATTTACATTACATTATATTATAATATATTATATTACACTATACTATATTATATTATCATTACATTACATTACATTATACTATCTTATATTAAATTACATTATACTATACTATATTACATTATACTATACTATATTATATTATACTACATTACATACCACTATACTAGACTGTACTATATTATATTTACATTATATTTATATTATTATTATCATTATTATTATTATTAGTATTGTGTTTCTTGAGAGGAACGGTTTTTCAATCAGCTGACTTTAGGCTCTGATGACGCTTTCCACTGCATAGTACCTGGTACTATGGTACCATAGTACCTGGTACAATAGTACCCCGGCTGCTCCTCTGCGTCAAAAGGAGTCAGCTGGCTGATTAGGATGCCTGCTGCCACCATCACCCAGCCTCGGATATGCAGACGAAAATGGATGGATGGATGGATGGCATGTTGTATTTAATAACATCTCATTCTCTCAGAGGCAGCATGGCTATGAGGAACGGACTCCCGGTGGAGGAGGAGGTGGAGGTGGAGGAGAACTTCGGCCCTCAGCCTCTCAGCCGCATGGAGGTAGGTGACGACCCTAGCACCTCCCTAATCACTTCTAAATAATAATCACCTCTAGATAATAACATCTAGATAATAACATCTAGATAATAACATCTATAGCCTCAGCCGCCTGTAGGTAGGTGACCCCCCGCACCTCCCTAATCACATCTATTTCTAACGTCTAAATAATCATAACATCTATATCATCATAAATCAATGAGTGAGAGACTAAATGTAAATCTTCTGTGGTGTGACTGCAGCAGAGCGGCGTGAGCAGCAGTGATCTCAAGAAGATGGCAGACGCTGGCTTCCACACCATCGAGGCGGTCGCCTACGCCCCAAGAAGGAGCTCCTGCTCATCAAGGGCATCAGCGAAGCCAAAGCTGACAAAATACTGGTAGGGTTAGATACCAGTATCAGTTCCCAGTATATACCAGTATTAGTTACCAGTATATACCAGTATTAGTTAGCTGGTAGCAGGGTTAGATAGTAACATGCTGGTAGCAGGGTTAGATAGTAACATGCTGGTAGCAGGGTTAGATAGTACCCAGGGGTGTAAAGTACTTGAGTAATTGTACTTCGTTACAATACTTAAGTACTGTTTTTGGGGATTTGTACTTTACTCGAGTATTATTAGGTTTGCATACTTGTACTTTTACTCAATTACATTTCAGAGAAAAAAAACATACTTTTTACTCCTTACATTTAAAATGCAGACCTACAAAGTACAAAGTACAAATCTCGCAGGTCCAACAGTTTTAATTAGTATATTTGTTTCTCTGGCCGAACTAACGTTAACGTTATTAATCCTGCGGCCGCACTTTATTTATAACAGCCAATCAGATCCATCAATGGAAGATGAACCCGCCCACACCCATGCTGATTGGTCCTTGGTCAAGACTAGACAGCGGAGATCTTTGATGAAACACCTGCTATCAGAAGAACAGACAGTAGACAACCTTAGGATGTGGCAATGTTGAACCCACGTATACAAATTAAAAAAAGAACTAAACCCTTTATTTTTTCCAAGGCTGTAGTTTGGCCAACTTGACAACTGGATGCTGTGATGTGAATTGCCGTCCATGTTAGTTTACCTTGACATGTTTTTTCAAATTCGATGGAGAAGTGCACTAAATCATTTTAATGCAAAGAAGTGTCCTCTGTTCTTTAATGTCAGCATTGTCTATCGCACAACACATTCCATTGTGGGCCGAGTGTATTGCTTGGTTTCATTCCAGCCTTGCCTAAACACCAGCTGATGATTTCACTCATTAGCTCTTCAACTAACTCACCTGGTGCAATGTGGAGTTAAAATGAAAACTTGGCCCACGATGGAATGAGTTTTGAGACCCCTGGTCTATCCCTTGCAATAAAAAAAAGTTTTTACTTTTACTTTTTAGTACTTAAGTACATTTAAAAGTAGAAACTTTTTTACTTTTACTCAAGTATGTTTTTAGCCAGATACTCTGACTTTTACTTGAGTAAGATTTTGAGACGGTACCCATACTTTCACTTAAGTATAATTTCTGGGTACTTTTTACACCCCTGATAGTACCTAAATGTCACAATGTGATGATGATGATGGTATTTCCTGGTAGGCAGAAGCTGCTAAGCTGGTTCCCATGGGCTTCACCACGGCAACGGAGTTCACCAGCGGCGAGCGGAGATCATCCAGATCTCCACGGGCTCCAAGGAGCTGGACAAGCTGCTGCTGGGTGAGCAGCAACACACACCAGTATAGCCCAGTATTAGTTACCAGTATATACCGTACAGACCATATAAGGGTAGATTGTATGTCCCTCCAGACCATATAAGGGCAGATCGTATGTCCCTCCAGACCATATAAGGGCAGATCGTATGTTTCCTCCAGACCATATAAGGGCAGATCGTATGTTTCCTCCAGACCATATAAGGGCAGATCGTATGTTTCCTCCAGACCATATAAGGGCAGATCGTATGTTTCCTCCAGACCATATAAGGGCAGATCGTATGTTTCCTCCAGACCATATAAGGGCAGATCGTATGTTTCCTCCAGACCATATAAGGGCAGATCGTATGTTTCCTCCAGACCATATAAGGGTATGTGTGTTGCAGGTGGAATCGAGACGGGTTCTATCACAGAGATGTTTGGAGAGTTCCGGACGGGAAAAACACAGCTGTGCCACACTCTGGCTGTCACCTGCCAGGTGAGTCCCTGCAGAACCAGACCACGAGTCCTGTAGGACCAGAGTCCTGTAGGCCCCAGAAACTAGAATCCCAATTGACTTGCTTGTCAATGGTATGGAGAGAGACCATTGTGTGTGTGTTTGGATGTGTGTGTGTGTGTGAGAAGGGGTGTGGCCGTAATTTCATATAACACACAATCAATTTTTTTGTCTGTATACTGTGTGTGTGTGTGTGTTTTTGAGTATAGGCCTATGTATTTTATGTTGTGTTTATGCTGTGTGTGTGCTTTGTGTATGTAGGCCTAATTGTTGATTTAAGATCAAGACCTAGTAATGACCTTGTTAATACAAAAGTACAGTTTTATTTTTAGGTATTGTTAGTGTGCTAATGAAACATTACTTCAAAGTACATACGTGTATCTCTCTACTCCTCTCCTACACATCTGTGTCTACTCCTCTCCTACACATCTGCGTCTCTACTCCTCTCCTACACATCTGCGTCTCTACTCCTCTCCTACACATCTGTGTCTGTGTGTGTGTGTGTGTGTGTGTGTTATCGCTTGCTTATATTGCAGCAGGCACCCTCAAAATGTCCTTGGAAAAGTTCAGTTCTTTCAGCTACCTTCAAGCTTTTAAACTCGTGGACCCCTGCTGCAGCAGGGGCGCCATTTTGAACCATGTCCACTCTTACCTTGTCATCCATGCCTTCAGCTACAAAGCTCATCCAACAGTAAGGAAACAAGCCAAATAATGCTGCCACTAATGTAGTGTCCAAGTGTGTGGGCTTCAAATAATAGTCTCTTCATATACACCAGCGATTAATTTTAGGGTCAGCCTTTCAATAAAATATATTCAACTCATTCCTACTTTCAGCTACAAACCTCATTCAAACATTTACATGTTCTACATCTTTCATATATTCCCATTCATACTTTGAGAAAATATTCAAAACAAGTGATTCAGATTTCCAATTCTTCATAGTCCTTCAGCTCCAACTTCAAGCCAGCAATTCAGTCTAGCATCAGCCTTTCAATAACATATTCAACTTATTCCTACTTTCAACTACAAACCTCATTCAAACATTTACATTTTCTACATCTTTCATACATTCCCATTCATACTTTGAGAAAATATTCAAAACAAGTGATTCAGATTTCCAATTCTTCATAGTCCTTCAGCTCCACATTCAAGCCAGCGATTCAGTCTAGCGTCAGCCTTTCAATAACATTCAACTTATTCCTACTTTCAGCTACAAACCTCATTCAAACATTTACATTTTCTACATCTTTCATACATACTTCTTATTCATACTTCCATTCAATTCGTCCTTCAGCTCCAACTTCAAGACAGCAATTCAGTCTAGCGTTAGCCTTTCAGAATACAGCATTCACACCGCAATTTCTTCAGGAATTGCCTTTCTAGTTACAACTGCAACTGCACACTTAATATTGTCAACTAAGAATTTCAGTAAGATGCTGAGCCCCCTCCCCTCTCATTCAGCCATATCACTCATATTAGTCCTCTAAAAGTGATACATTTATGCAGATAACTCAGATCTCTGCTATTATACACTGTTACCCACACTGGCTTCAGGCCTTGGTCAGACATGAGGCTACAACAGGTGTTTTATTATCCGACAATATACATATAGGCCTACAATACAAAAATTAGTTCAGAAATAACTCAGGCTGGACATGTGTAATGGAGTATCTCTAGATAATAGTAATCATGTGAAGGTGATTGATGAACAATTTGTTAAAATAGACAAACTGTACAAGATCCTAATAATTGTTACCAAGTTGGCTTCCACAGATTTCAGATTAATTTATTGTCAATCAAATGCTTTGAAAGAAAAGCACCGTTGGACGCACCTCGCTCAAACTAATTATATACCTATAAAAACAACAGCAGAGTACACCGATTTACAAAAAGAAAAATTGGAATGAGTGTGAGAGATTATACCATGAAGTAAATAATACAATTATAAAAAAAGATAAAGAAAGAAGAGGATTATATTCGTGATTTTTAAGCAGTTCTACTGTCCTTCTGTACATTAAATCGGCTTCCTCAGTAGTAGGAAGGAGGCGCTGTTGGGCTTTCTGAAAAACAGAGTCTGCGTGTTGGGGAAAAAGACAGAGGGCTGTCTATCTCCATGCCCAGGTACACTTAGGGCCCAAGCCGGCTCACCCCACTGCCCCTGGAAGCATCAAGGGGTCCTGAAGTGCGGAGGGGCGGGGAGGGGTGCAGGGAATCAGGGGTTTTCCTCCCCTGCACTGCAAAGAAGCTCTGCCTGATTGACCACCCATTTTGTCTGCATGTGGACAGGTGGGAGTTGTCCTGCTTCAGGTGGGCCACCATGAGCCTTGTCATCTGCGTATTTGAACAGCGTTAGCTCAGTGCCAGTGCAGGTTATCTCATACGTGTAGATAGAGAAGAGGCTTGGGATATAAAACACAGCCCTGGGACACCAGCAGTATTTAAACTCATGTTCTTGGATTTAAAAACATTGACCAGCACATGCTGCAGGAAGTCCTTAATCCATAACATTTGATTGGGGTTAACCCTACAGTGTGTGTGTGACTGCATGTGTATACAGAAAATACAGTAGGATATAGTATAAATATATAATGGTGAATACCGATATATAAAAAGTTGAGAATTGTGTACAACAATAATAGTATAAACATTTGCTTATTGTACTGAACAATACAGCCATACATTATAAAGAGCATCCATTTATCTCATAAGTGAAGACACTGAGAAAGAAACTATATCACTCATAATAAACTATAATTTACAAAACATAACCTATAGGTATTATTATTCATCATATAATGTACAGATAGGGGCCCTATTCCACGTAACAAGTTAAGTTAAATTAAGTAGAAAATGTCTGGAGGGTTGAGACTCTGTGTAGACTTGAGAGCGGTGAACAAGGCCATCATCCCCAACAAGTGTCAGGGTGATGGCCAAGCACCACCTCACCCTTAACGGCGAGAAGTGTATTTGACCCCCCAGCCATCGAGTTTGTAGGGTTCCGCCTCTCAGCTGACGGCACGTACCCACTACACTCCACCGTGTCCCGGAGCCCACCTCCGCCGCTCAGGTGGCCTCCTTCCTGGGCATGACAGCGTACTATCTCCGTTTCCTGCCACAGTACTCACCACTGCGAAAGCTGTTGTAGCAGGACGAGCCTTGGCTCTGGACGCCTGCCTGTTCGGACGCTCCTTCCGCCTCCTGAAGTCCCAGCTCACCTCTCCACCAGTTCTAGCAGCCTCCGCTTTGGCCATCGGCGCAGTGATGTCCCAGCTGCAAGGCGGGGTGGAGAGGCCGATAGCCTTTGCCTCCCGAGCCCTCAGCCCCATGGAACAGAGGTACTCAGTGGGCTTGTGAACGCTGGCACATGTAACTTTATGGACGGGCATTCACTTTGAGGACAAATCACCAGGCCCTCACCACCCTTCTGAACATACAATATGCCAAGCAATGCTAAGTACCATTAATAAAGCAAAGAGTCCAGGTGAACTCTGAACAGGTGGGTCTTGAGTCTCTTGTGGAAGCTGGTGAGCGACTCGGCCATCCTGACGTGGGCCGGGAGCTCATTCCACCACTGCAGAGCCAGAACAGTGAAAAGTTGGGATTTGGAAGAGCAATGTTTGGCTGTTTTAAGTGAAGGTGTTGCCAGTCGTCTAGCCGAAGTTGTTGAGCAGAGCACTCGGGCTGGGGCGTAGGGTCTGACTAATGTTTGGAGGTAGGTAGGGGAAGTTCCCTTGACAGCCATGAAGGCCATTACCAGTGTCTTGAATCTGATGCGAGGGATTACCAGGAGCCAGTGGAGGTCGCGGCAGAGGGGGGTTACATGGGAGAATTTAGGTAAGTTGAACACGAGACGCGCTGCTGTGTTCTGGATGCGTAAGGGCTTGATAGTGGAGCGGGGAAGAAGATGAAAAAAGTTGAAAAAAAAACCATCAGTGTAAAACAATGCGTATTATTGTGGTCTACCTGCTGCTGCTACTGCAGCTGTGGTCGCCACCTCTGGATCAGCTTCAAAAATATTTTCTAAAACCGCAAGGCATCATGGGAACACTAGGACCGAATGCGCGCGTCACTATGAATGATGCACACGGTTAAACACATGATTTTTATTGTACACTTTTATTTGGTTAAACAAACTATAGTGCGTCCTTCTGTGCCCCCCCCACCCTTTCTGCTAGCGAAACCGCTTGGTAGTCTTCACCATCACCACCAACCACATCATCATGTGTTTGACTAACAGAAATAAATGCTGTGAACCTGAGAGAAGTTGTCAAGTGGTCTCTTCAGTCGAGGTTCTGGCTGTCTTTGCAGGGAGCCAGTGGGTGGAACTGAGAGGGTCAGCTGATGTGGTGCAACTGTGCAGGTTTGGGCTGCAGGCTGACATATACTGTATATATTTTCTCTTGTTATTGTTTGCCTATTTCCTACATACTGTCGCCTGCCATGCCACAAGAGTTTCACTGTTCAGAATGGCCGTGTGTTGTAATGTACATGTGACAAACATAATACTGACTTTTTACACTTTTAGATTATTAGATTAGATTATTCCACACATTATTATTATTATCATTATGATATGGCATCTTAATATAATATTAATGACGACCATCCTGTATTCAAACATTCCCCGTTGTATCCATAGTTGTGACAATAATTCCCTTAAACCTAAAGAGAACCAAGGAGAGCCGGAGCCATGAGTAATATTACAGAACCACTGAGAGAGAAGATCTGAGCTGAAGAGGCTTCCCTCCATCTCTGTATCACAGATCAGCGTGTGAGCACAGCCTAGGTGAGATGCACGAGCAGAAGAACAAGACACAGTTAGACATTCAAACAGCTCTTTAAAAACAACAACAACAACAACAACCATTTAGTCCATGGGTGTCAAACATGCGGCCCGGGGGCCAGGTGCGGCCCACCAGCTGATCCAATGCGGCCCGGAAGGCAATTTCATAAAATGGATTGGACGGTTGGATGGATTCATCTTTCTGGTTGATTTCTTCACTTTATTCACAATCACACAAAAAATGGTTGTAGCTCTCACAAATAACCACTAAGCTGCACAAGTTGTAAGAGTTTCACATTTATTTTCATGGTGTTTTGTTTGTCCGGCCCCCGCTAAGTAGCATTTGGTCTGTTCTGGCCCTCACCCTCAAATGAGTTTGACACCCCAACCGACTAAATTTTAGTCGGTTGTTTTTTTCATTAACCAATGTGTGAATAGTATGGCTCCGGCCACACGCTCCCCCTTCACGTTGCCACGAGCTGCATTTCCGGGATCAGGGTGGCCATCGTTGTGCTCGGGGGCGTCAGGTGTTTTAAGGCGTTCTTCATGGGGTCCAAGAACTCTTGCTGTGTGATGGCCTCCAGCCTCCGGAGGACCCCATCGCAGACTGCCCGGGATAGTCCGCGATGGGCCGGCTGCACGGGCCCAGCCCTGCAGAGCAGAAGAAGGGCAGCAGGTGGGAGACGGAGGGCAGGGAGCGCTGGGTGAGGAGAGGAAACTCCATCGGAGTCCTAAGAGAAGTATACAAATATAGATGAAGCATAAAAACGTCGGTAAGATATTAGCTGATGTGGACGTGAATGTGATGTGAATATACTGATGTTTGACTTTTTCCCCTGCATTTCTTATAGTTTCATATTTCCTTCACCACATATAGGACTCATTACATGGCATATTTTGATAGTAATAATAAATGTATGATAATAAATACAGCAAAACAGTGCAAATCAGATGAAAACGTCCCTCATTTAATTAAGTTTTTTTTTTGGCTGCTGTTGGTTCACTTAGTTTTCTAACCTAGCACTCACTGAACATAGTGCTCTGCAGTGTTTATACACACACACACACACACACACGAGGAGAGGGAACAATGCTTCAATGAGGTCCTCACATTGCTTAACACAGAACATTTCCTCATTCTTCAGTCTTTGATCATTGTGTGAATACATAATTAGATGAAATTGAATTGAATAGTGTTGTACAAGAAATAAACAGATCTTTGAAAATCTTTTTATTAATTATAGAGATATGCATCTTATGTAAAATACAACATGTATGTACAGTATGGTCGTATAATGAAATCACTACATTGTCCGTCTTATGAGGTTTTCTGTCTTTTTTGTTGTTGCTGACAATAGCCCCTTTTTTTAATTCCAGGACGAGCCATTGGGGGGGAAAAAAACACTTCTACTAATTTTAATTTCACAGAAATCGTCTCTGCTGCCTTCCGGGGAACTCCGACCGCAGCGTCATCCTCACGGCTCGCAGCATGCTGACACCACAGATACCACATGTCTCTGTACTTCCTGTCTGCAGAGACACGCACCTCCGCCCCTCCTCCCCCCCACCATGTCCATGACAATGGCCTATGAGAGAGAGAGAGAGAGAGAGAGAGAGAGAGAGAGAGAGAGAGAGAGAGAGAGAGAGAGAGAGAACTGTGGGAATCTTGTCTGCTCTGCCCCGCTCTGGTTTGGTTCAGGTGGTTCGGTTAGCTCGTCGCGGCAGCGGCACCCGCTAGGTGCTGTGCAGCATCTCCGGGGGAGGAGGAGGGGGGCCGCTACAGTGACACGGCTCCCCCGCCAAGCCCGCCGGGTCCAGGTACACACGCTGGGCGGCCAGCAGCGCCACCAGCAGCACCAGCACGCCCACCAGAACCTTCTGCAGCCAGAGGCATGAGTCCAGCTTCTGCTCCAGCCGTGCGTTGCACGCCATAACCCGCATGAGCTGTGGAAGGGGGAGAGGGGGTGGTAAATGGTAAATGGTAAATGGGTTGCATTTATACATCGCTTTTATCCAAAGCACTTTACAGTTGCCTCACATTCACCCATTCAGACACCGACGGCGGTTTCAACCATGCAAGGTAACAACCAACACATCAGGAGCAGGTAGGGTTAGGTGGCATATTGCTCAGGGACACCTCGACACTTAGCTAGGTGGAGCCCGGGAATCGAACCAGCAACCTTCCTGTTGCCTTACCTCCTGAGCTACTGCTTCCCTAGATCTGGTCAGCCATGTTGTCATGTGATGATGGCCTTCAATAAAACATAGATTTCCAACGTACGATTAAAACTAAAAGCTAAACGGTGAAAGGCCTGAATATATTCAGTGATTAAACTTGCGAGTTGTAGAGTAGAGCGTGTGTGTGTATGTGTATGTATGGTCGCCCCCGCCCCCAGTCAGGCTGATTATTAGTTTCTGCTGCACACCACTGGCCAATCAATGCACCACAGGCGATACCAGCCGTCACACAGCCACACACATGCACGCACGCACACGCCCAGACACACGCTCCGGAGGACTGCTGACATGACACACACACACACACACAGTCAACACCCCCTCTGCCTACCACTATCATTTGCAACTAACTTGCAATAAATAAACTGGTCTTGGTCGTCGGAGGCCAATTTGCTGTATTCTCTAGCGTTCCATTACCAGCTGTACCGACCGAGGAAGAAACTAAGTCTTAATCGGCCACTTACGATGCCGGCTTGAAAAGCATTAAACTGAATAATATCTAAATAAATAATGTAAATATTGACTATTAGCATGCACAAATTCCTCCAATGTCTAAATACAGCATCAGCTGTTAACATTTCATTGGTGCTTCTGTGTGTGTGTGTGTGTGTGTGTGTGTGTGTGTGTGTGTGTGTGTGTGTGTGTGTGTGTGGTGGTGTGTGTGTGATGTGTGTGTGTGTGTGTGTGTGTGTGTTGTGTGGTGTGTGTGTGTGGGCTTGATTGTGGGGTGTGTGTGGTCTATACAGATGCCCAATCGACCAGGCGGGGGGGAGGGAAAGCCATGCTACATCGACACCGAGGGAACCTTCAGGCCTGAGCGTCTGCTGGCTGTGGCTGAGAGGTGAGTCGGTGTGGGTGGGGCTTAATGTCCCAACCAGTAGAATCACAGCTGAGCTGAAGCCAACGGTTGTCTAATGTCTCTCTCTCTCTCTGTCTCTGTGTCTCTCTCTCGGTCTCTCTCCAGGTATGGCCTTGTGGGGAGTGATGTTCTGGACAACGTAGCGTATGCCAGAGCCTTCAACACGGACCACCAGACCCAGCTGCTCTACCAGGCCTCCGCCATGATGGCAGAGTCCAGGTTAGCCCCGCCCACATACCTCTAGACCAAATGAGGGGGGGGTGTGTCTAACGTGTTGGGGCGTGTCTAACGCGTTGGAGCGTGTCTAGCGCATTGGGGCGTGTCTAGCGCGTTGGGGTGTGTCTAACGTGTTGGGGCGTGTCTAGCGCGTTGGGGCGTGTCTAGCGCGTTGGGGTGTGTCTAACGTGTTGGGGCGTGTCTAGCGCGTTGGGGCGTGTCTAATGTGTTGGGGTGTGCAGCTATGCGCTGCTAATCGTGGACAGTGCTACAGCTCTGTACCGGACCGACTACTCGGGCCGGGGGGAGCTGTCGGCCAGACAGGGTCACCTGGGCCGCTTCCTCCGCATGCTGCTACGACTGGCCGATGAGGTGAGGAGCACCACCACACCCACTGTTGGCACCACCCAGTGGCCAGCACCACCTTCCTCTCCTGGAAGAAGAATCTCTGCTGGGTTCCTCCTCAATGTTTCTCCCTGCTGGGTTTGGAGAGTTTCTCCTTTAAGTCCCTTTGAGACTGGAGCTGTGATGCAGGACTGTCAACCACAGCCTCCATCAAATCACTAACAGGCTGGTACCTTCATCACTCAGGTGTGGAGTGTGGAGGTGTCCCTGAGCAAGACACCACCTAACCCTACCTGCTCCTCCTAGCTAAGTGTGGAGGTGTCCCTGAGCAAGACACCACCTAACCCTACCTGCTCCTCCTAGCTAAGTGTGGAGGTGTCCCTGAGCAAGACACCACCTAACCCTACCTGCTCCTCCTAGCTAAGTGTGGAGGTGTCCCTGAGCAAGACACCACCTAACCCTACCTGCTCCTCCTAGCTAAGTGTGGAGGTGTCCCTGAGCAAGACACCACCTAACCCTACCTGCTCCTCCTAGCTAAGTGTGGAGGTGTCCCTGAGCAAGACACCACCTAACCCTACCTGCTCCTGGCGTGTTGGTTGTTACCTTGCATGGTTGACACCGCCGTCTGTGTGTGAATGTGAGGCGACTCTAAAGCGATATATTAATGCAGTCCACCATCACTAAGACCAGCCAAACATCGCTCTGCTTAGTCTCGGCTCTTCTCTGTTCTGGCACCACAGTGGTGGAATGAGCTCCTGGCTGACGTCACCAGCTTCCGCAAGGGTTCACAGCTTCCCGCCTTGAAACCTGCTCTCTTCTTATCTTTATGTACCACAGTGATATATTGCTGTCTCTCTTTCCACAAATGTACTCTTTGTAAGTCGCTTTGGATGAAAGTGTCTGTCAATTGCCCTCAATGTAAATTAAGATGTGTAAAGGGAAAGTAGTCAGACCTCAGTGTTGTCAGGTTCCAGGGTTCAGGAACGTTCTCTTCACCGTCCTCTTACTGTTTGGACTCCAGTTTGGCGTTGCCGTGGTGATCACGAACCAGGTGGTTGCCCAGGTGGATGGAGCATCCATGTTCTCAGCCGACCCCAAGAAGCCAATTGGAGGGAACATCATGGCCCACGCCTCCACCACGCGGTGAGAACCATCTCTCATACTGTTAGTAGAGTCATCACCATCACCCTGATACTGTTAGTAGAACCACCACCACCCTGATACTGTTAGTAGAACCACCACCCTCTGGTAGTGTTAGTAGAACCACCACCATAACCGAAGGCTTCTGATTGGCTCTGTATTTGCAGGCTGTACCTGAGGAAGGGACGTGGGGAGACGAGGATCTGTAAGATCTATGACTCTCCGTGCCTCCCCGAGTCTGAGGCCATGTTCGCTATCAACCCAGACGGCGTCGGGGACGCCAAGGACTGACCGCACTGCCCCCGGACCACATGAGCAGCAGGTGACGGGGGCCGGATCAGAGTATCTCTTTTGTGTTGGTTTATTAAACGTATTTTACTTTGGTGCCGCTCTGTGCAAGGTTCCCACGGCGAGGTGATGGTCGGTCCCCCAGAAACCCTGGAGCGCTCAAGTCTGAGGAATATTGTTTTGTCATAATTTAATGTACTTTTTTTTGTGGTGACACAGACTGTTGTGATAAATGAAAGTCACAATGTGCTTGTCTTGTAAATACATCGTCCCCAGGTGTACATAAAGTCATAATAAATGTTTTAATGTCTACTAGACCTGAACTCCAGACATACAGCCTCCACATTCCACTTGTCTCACTTTATTGTCACTTCAGGGAGCAGACGTGAACACAGTAGTTTGGTCAGGACGGACGACAATGGCCCCAAAATACTCCAAACATATTTAGAAAACAATATTAGAATAAGGATTATTCCATTATCAAGAATGCATTATAATAAATGTACTTCAAATCAACAAAGTCTTTCATTGTGAAACAGGGAGATGGTTAAAAGTATAATAACAGACGGTCTTCACAGTGGTGCTTCTCTTCTGGTACCCGACCGGCCAATCATCCCTGTAGCGTGTCACCGGTGGGCGGGTCAGTTTCAGCCAACAGCTCCTTCTCCAGCGTTCTGCTCTCGGGGTCCTGGAGAGGAAGGGAATGGGTGTCAATCTGACCTGGAAGCAGCAACATGTTGTCCTTCCCCTGCTCATGCTTACGTCGTCGGGGGTCGCGGAGGCAGCCAGTCTGGTCCAGGTTCTGCACTCCAACCCGTTCCCCAGCTCCTTGTGGCACTACAGAACCATACAGAGACCAGAACCAGATAACAGACACCAGGACCAGACACCAGAACCAGATGACCATACAGACATTCAGGCTGGCCCTGGTTCTTACCTTGGCGATGTGGAGTCTGACCATCTTGGAGAAGCCGGGGTTCAGTCGCTCTGCCTGGAGACAGCAGGAGAGCATCATGAAGAGCATCATGGAGAGCATTTGTGTCATCAAGTCTGAACCAGGACCTGGTGGTGTACCTTCATGAAGAGCTCCAGGGCCTCCTGCGTGGAGGCAGTGGGGGGGCGGTCGTACAGGGCAGCTGCTGCCTTCCTCTCCAGCCAGCTCAGTGTAGCCACCTGGAGAGACAAACCAGTCAGCACATACACCTGGAGAGACAAACCAGTCAGCACATACACCTGGAGAGACAAACCAGTCAGCACATACACCTGGAGAGACAAACCAGTCAGCACAGTCCTCTAGTTTAAGAGTTAAACTAATCGGCTTACATGGCTACTTTGAGACCAGTGCTCAGGTAATGTTAATAACTTAAAGGAGGTGGTACCTGGTGAGACCAGTGCTCAGGTAATGTTAATAACTTAAAGGAGGTGGTACCTGGTGAGACCAGTGCTCAGGTAATGTTAATAACTTAAAGGAGGTGGTACCTGGTGAGACCAGTGCTCAGGTAATGTTAATAACTTAAAGGAGGTGGTACCTGGTGAGACCAGTGCTCAGGTAATGTTAATAACTTAAAGGAGGTGGTACCTGGTGAGACCAGTGCTCAGGTAATGTTAATAACTTAAAGGAGGTGGTACCTGGTGAGACCAGTGCTCAGGTAATGTTAATAACTTAAAGGAGGTGGTACCTGGTGAGACCAGTGCTCAGGTAATGTTAATAACTTAAAGGAGGTGGTACCTGGTGAGACCAGTGCTCAGGTAATGTTAATAACTTAAAGGAGGTGGTACCTGGTGAGACCAGTGCTCAGGTAATGTTAATAACTTAAAGGAGGTGGTACCTGGTGAGACCAGTGCTCAGGTAATGTTAATAACTTAAAGGAGGTGGTACCTGGTGAGACCAGTGCTCAGGTAATGTTAATAACTTAAAGGAGGTGGTACCTGGTGAGACCAGTGCTCAGGTAATGTTAATAACTTAAAGGAGGTGGTACCTGGTGAGACCAGTGCTCAGGTAATGTTAATAACTTAAAGGAGGTGGTACCTGGTGAGACCAGTGCTCAGGTAATGTTAATAACTTAAAGGAGGTGGTACCTGGTGAGACCAGTGCTCAGGTAATGTTAATAACTTAAAGGAGGTGGTACCTGGTGAGACCAGTGCTCAGGTAATGTTAATAACTTAAAGGAGGTGGTACCTGGTGAGACCAGTGCTCAGGTAATGTTAATAACTTAAAGGAGGTGGTACCTGGTGAGACCAGTGCTCAGGTAATGTTAATAACTTAAAGGAGGTGGTACCTGGTGAGACCAGTGCTCAGGTAATGTTAATAACTTAAAGGAGGTGGTACCTGGTGAGACCAGTGCTCAGGTAATGTTAATAACTTAAAGGAGGTGGTACCTGGTGAGACCAGTGCTCAGGTAATGTTAATAACTTAAAGGAGGTGGTACCTGGTGAGACCAGTGCTCAGGTAATGTTAATAACTTAAAGGAGGTGGTACCTGGTGAGACCAGTGCTCAGGTAATGTTAATAACTTAAAGGAGGTGGTACCTGGTGAGACCAGTGCTCAGGTAATGTTAATAACTTAAAGGAGGTGGTACCTGGTGAGACCAGTGCTCAGGTAATGTTAATAACTTAAAGGAGGTGGTACCTGGTGAGACCAGTGCTCAGGTAATGTTAATAACTTAAAGGAGGTGGTACCTGGTGAGACCAGTGCTCAGGTAATGTTAATAACTTAAAGGAGGTGGTACCTGGTGAGACCAGTGCTCAGGTAATGTTAATAACTTAAAGGAGGTGGTACCTGGTGAGACCAGTGCTCAGGTAATGTTAATAACTTAAAGGAGGTGGTACCTGGTGAGACCAGTGCTCAGGTAATGTTAATAACTTAAAGGAGGTGGTACCTGGTGAGACCAGTGCTCAGGTAATGTTAATAACTTAAAGGAGGTGGTACCTGGTGAGACCAGTGCTCAGGTAATGTTAATAACTTAAAGGAGGTGGTACCTGGTGAGACCAGTGCTCAGGTAATGTTAATAACTTAAAGGAGGTGGTACCTGGTGAGACCAGTGCTCAGGTAATGTTAATAACTTAAAGGAGGTGGTACCTGGTGAGACCAGTGCTCAGGTAATGTTAATAACTTAAAGGAGGTGGTACCTGGTGAGACCAGTGCTCAGGTAATGTTAATAACTTAAAGGAGGTGGTACCTTGGTGAGACCAGTGCTCAGGTAATGTTAATAACTTAAAGGAGGTGGTACCTGGTGAGACCAGTGCTCAGGTAATGTTAATAACTTAAAGGAGGTGGTACCTGGTGAGACCAGTGCTCAGGTAATGTTAATAACTTAAAGGAGGTGGTACCTGGTGAGACCAGTGCTCAGGTAATGTTAATAACTTAAAGGAGGTGGTACCTGGTGAGACCAGTGCTCAGGTAATGTTAATAACTTAAAGGAGGTGGTACCTGGTACGACCAGCGGCCCAGCAGGTAGAAGGCTAGTGGGAGGTCATCTCTCAAAGCCAGAGCTCTGTCCAGATGTTCCTACAGCAGACAACAAACATTCGGGACTCTGCTCTATCAAACCCTCTGTGTATCAAACCCTCTGTATCAAACCCTCTGTGTATCAAACCTTCTGCACTATCAAACCCTCTGTGTATCACACCGGCTGCTCTATCAAACCCTCTGTGTATCAAACCCTCTGTGTATCAAACCCTCTGCACTATCAAACCCTCTGTGTATCAAACCCGCTGCTCTATCAAACCCTCTGTGTATCAAACCCTCTGTGTATCAAACCTTCTGCTCTATCAAACCCTCTGTGTATCACACCCGCTGCTCTATCAAACCCTCTGTGTATCAAACCCTCTGTGTATCAAACCCTCTGCACTATCAAACCCTCTGTGTATCAAACCCGCTGCTCTATCAAACCCTCTGTGTATCAAACCCTCTGTGTATCAAACCTTCTGCTCTATCAAACCCTCTGTGTATCAAACCCTCTGCTCTATCAAACCCTCTGTGTATCAAACCCTCTGTGTATCAAACCCTCTGCACTATCAAACCCTCTGTGTATCAAACCCTCTGCTCTATCAAACCCTCTGCACTATCAAACCCTCTGTGTATCAAACCCGCTGCTCTATCAAACCCTCTGTGTATCAAACCCTCTGCTCTATCAAACCTTCTGCACTATCAAACCCTCTGTGTATCAAACCCTCTGCTCTATCAAACCCTCTGCACTATCAAACCCTCTGTGTATCAAACCCGCTGCTCTATCAAACCTTCTGTATCAAACCCTTTGTGTATCAAACCCTCTGCACTATCAAACCCTTTGTGTATCAAACCCTCTGTGTATCAAACCCCAGTTGTTTGCAGACCTTGACGATGCGTTGACTCTTCAGCTTGTAGTGCAGACTGTCCTCCTGCGACGTCAGGCCAGCCAGCACCGCAAAGCTACACACACAGACACACACACAGACACACACACACAGACACACACACACACACACACAGACACACACACACACACACACAGACACACACACAGACACACACACACAGACACACACACACACACACACAGACACACACACACACAGACACACACACAGACACACACACACAGACACACACACACACACACACAGACACACACACACACACACAGACACACACACACAGACACACACACACACACACACACAGACACACACACAGACACACACACACAGACACACACACACACACACACACACACACACACAGACACACACACACACACACACACAGACACACACACACACACACAGACACAGACAGACACACACACACACACACACACAGACACAGACACACACACAGACACACACACACAGACACAGACACACACACAGACACACACACACAGACACACACACACACACACACACACAGACACACAAACAGTAAAAGGTGATGGGTCTTCACAACTTTCATGGAAACGTTTATCCGACCTTACCAATGCTTGTGTGGGCATGAGTACATCATAAGACAGTGGGGCAACATCGGTTTAGGCATCAAACACCAAGCGTTTAGTCGCGAGAGGCATGGATGTCCAAACTGCACTTATCTCGCGCTCAAACGCATTTTGCAGCCACGCACACAATAACCTCATAAGACGCTATTGCCCAATGATCCCTCTGTATGTATCTTGTGCTGGTGCACCTCTACTTGCTTCCCTACCGTTTTGGAGTTGGGGGGTTATTGCATTCGAGAGTAGTTCACAATTCATTTTCACAATAGGCGCTTGTGTGTTTCTAAGCGGTTAAACAGTAAAAGGTGATGGGTCTTCACAACTTTCATGGAAACGTTTATCTGACCTTACCAATGCTTGTGTGGGCATGAGTACATCATAAGACAGTGGGGCAACATCGGTTTAGGCATCAAACACCAAGCGTTTAGTCGCGAGAGGCATGGATGTCCAAACTGCACTTATCTCGCGCTCAAACGCATTTTGCAGCCACGCACACAATAACCTCATAAGACGCTATTGCCCAATGATCCCTCTGTATGTATCTTGTGCTGGTGCACCTCTACTTGCTTCCCTACCGTTTTGGAGTTGGGGGGTTATTGCATTCGAGAGTAGTTCACAATTCATTTTCACAATAGGCGCTTGTGTGTTTCTAAGCGGTTAAACAGTAAAAGGTGATGGGTCTTCACAACTTTCATGGAAACGTTTATCTGACCTTACCAATGCTTGTGTGGGCATGAGTACATCATAAGACAGTGGGGCAACATCGGTTTAGGCATCAAACACCAAGCGTTTAGTCGCGAGAGGCAAACGTAACCACGTCTCACTCCGAGTGTGCCGACGCTGTACTGTAAGTTTGGAACCCATCGGATAACGTTTACTAGGAATAATGACAGAAATTGTCCCAAAAAAAGCGATAAGGGCCAACCCTTACAATATTTGGACTTTTGGCCCAAAATATTTTCTCTTCCAAGCCTTTTCCAAACGTAACCATGTCTCACCCAGAGTGTGCCGATGCTGTACTGTAAGTTTGGAACCCATCGGATAACGTTTACTAGGAATAATGACAGAAATTGTCCCAAAAAAAGCGATAAGGGCCGACCCTTACAATATTTGGACTTTTGGCCCAAAATATTTTCTCTTCCAAGCCTTTTCCAAACGTAACCACGTCTCACCCCGAGTGTGCCGACGCTGTACTGTAAGTTTGGAACCCATCGGATAACGTTTACTAGGAATAATGACAGAAATTGTCCCAAAAAAAGCGATAAGGGCCGACCCTTACAATATTTGGACTTTTGGCCCAAAATATTTTCTCTTCCAATCCTTTTCCAAACGTAACCACGTCTCACCCGAGTGTGCCGACGCTGTACTGTAAGTTTGGAACCCATCGGATAACGTTTACTAGGAATAATGACAGAAATTGTCCCAAAAAAAGCGATAAGGGCCGACCCTTACAATATTTGGACTTTTGGCCCAAAATATTTTCTCTTCCAATCCTTTTCCAAACGTAACCACGTCTCACCCCGAGTGTGCCGACGCTGTACTGTAAGTTTGGAACCCATCGGATAACGTTTACTAGGAATAATGACAGAAATTGTCCCAAAAAAAGCGATAAGGGCCGACCCTTACAATATTTGGACTTTTGGCCCAAAATATTTTCTCTTCCAATCCTTTTCCAAACGTAACCACGTCTCACCCCGAGTGTGCCGACGCTGTACTGTAAGTTTGGAACCCATCGGATAACGTTTACTAGGAATAATGACAGAAATTGTCCCAAAAAAAGCGATAAGGGCCGACCCTTACAATATTTGGACTTTTGGCCCAAAATATTTTCTCTTCCAAGCCTTTTCCAAACGTAACCACGTCTCACCCAGAGTGTGCCGACGCTGTACTGTAAGTTTGGAACCCATCGGATAACGTTTACTAGGAATAATGACAGAAATTGTCCCAAAAAAAGCGATAAGGGCCGACCCTTACAATATTTGGACTTTTGGCCCAAAATATTTTCTCTTCCAATCCTTTTCCAAACGTAACCACGTCTCACCCCGAGTGTGCCGACGCTGTACTGTAAGTTTGGAACCCATCGGATAACGTTTACTAGGAATAATGACAGAAATTGTCCCAAAAAAAGCGATAAGGGCCGACCCTTACAATATTTGGACTTTTGGCCCAAAATATTTTCTCTTCCAATCCTTTTCCAAACGTAACCACGTCTCACCCCGAGTGTGCCGACGCTGTACTGTAAGTTTGGAACCCATCGGATAACGTTTACTAGGAATAATGACAGAAATTGTCCCAAAAAAAGCGATAAGGGCCGACCCTTACAATATTTGGACTTTTGGCCCAAAATATTTTCTCTTCCAATCCTTTTCCAAACGTAACCACGTCTCACCCCGAGTGTGCCGACGCTGTACTGTAAGTTTGGAACCCATCGGATAACGTTTACTAGGAATAATGACAGAAATTGTCCCAAAAAAAGCGATAAGGGCCGACCCTTACAATATTTGGACTTTTGGCCCAAAATATTTTCTCTTCCAATCCTTTTCCAAACGTAACCACGTCTCACCCCGAGTGTGCCGACGCTGTACTGTAAGTTTGGAACCCATCGGATAACGTTTACTAGGAATAATGACAGAAATTGTCCCAAAAAAAGCGATAAGGGCCGACCCTTACAATATTTGGACTTTTGGCCCAAAATATTTTCTCTTCCAAGCCTTTTCCAAACGTAACCACGTCTCACCCAGAGTGTGCCGACGCTGTACTGTAAGTTTGGAACCCATCGGATAACGTTTACTAGGAATAATGACAGAAATTGTCCCAAAAAAAGCGATAAGGGCCGACCCTTACAATATTTGGACTTTTGGCCCAAAATATTTTCTCTTCCAATCCTTTTCCAAACGTAACCACGTCTCACCCCGAGTGTGCCGACGCTGTACTGTAAGTTTGGAACCCATCGGATAACGTTTACTAGGAATAATGACAGAAATTGTCCCAAAAAAAGCGATAAGGGCCGACCCTTACAATATTTGGACTTTTGGCCCAAAATATTTTCTCTTCCAATCCTTTTCCAAACGTAACCACGTCTCACCCCGAGTGTGCCGACGCTGTACTGTAAGTTTGGAACCCATCGGATAACGTTTACTAGGAATAATGACAGAAATTGTCCCAAAAAAAGCGATAAGGGCCGACCCTTACAATATTTGGACTTTTGGCCCAAAATATTTTCTCTTCCAATCCTTTTCCAAACGTAACCACGTCTCACCCCGAGTGTGCCGACGCTGTACTGTAAGTTTGGAACCCATCGGATAACGTTTACTAGGAATAATGACAGAAATTGTCCCAAAAAAAGCGATAAGGGCCGACCCTTACAATATTTGGACTTTTGGCCCAAAATATTTTCTCTTCCAAGCCTTTTCCAAACGTAACCACGTCTCACCCCGAGTGTGCCGACGCTGTACTGTAAGTTTGGAACCCATCGGATAACGTTTACTAGGAATAATGACAGAAATTGTCCCAAAAAAAGCGATAAGGGCCGACCCTTACAATATTTGGACTTTTGGCCCAAAATATTTTCTCTTCCAATCCTTTTCCAAACGTAACCACGTCTCACCCCGAGTGTGCCGACGCTGTACTGTAAGTTTGGAACCCATCGGATAACGTTTACTAGGAATAATGACAGAAATTGTCCCAAAAAAAGCGATAAGGGCCGACCCTTACAATATTTGGACTTTTGGCCCAAAATATTTTCTCTTCCAATCCTTTTCCAAACGTAACCACGTCTCACCCCGAGTGTGCCGACGCTGTACTGTAAGTTTGGAACCCATCGGATAACGTTTACTAGGAATAATGACAGAAATTGTCCCAAAAAAAGCGATAAGGGCCGACCCTTACAATATTTGGACTTTTGGCCCAAAATATTTTCTCTTCCAATCCTTTTCCAAACGTAACCACGTCTCACCCCGAGTGTGCCGACGCTGTACTGTAAGTTTGGAACCCATCGGATAACGTTTACTAGGAATAATGACAGAAATTGTCCCAAAAAAAGCGATAAGGGCCGACCCTTACAATATTTGGACTTTTGGCCCAAAATATTTTCTCTTCCAATCCTTTTCCAAACGTAACCACGTCTCACCCCGAGTGTGCCGACGCTGTACTGTAAGTTTGGAACCCATCGGATAACGTTTACTAGGAATAATGACAGAAATTGTCCCAAAAAAAGCGATAAGGGCCGACCCTTACAATATTTGGACTTTTGGCCCAAAATATTTTCTCTTCCAATCCTTTTCCAAACGTAACCACGTCTCACCCCGAGTGTGCCGACGCTGTACTGTAAGTTTGGAACCCATCGGATAACGTTTACTAGGAATAATGACAGAAATTGTCCCAAAAAAAGCGATAAGGGCCGACCCTTACAATATTTGGACTTTTGGCCCAAAATATTTTCTCTTCCAATCCTTTTCCAAACGTAACCACGTCTCACCCCGAGTGTGCCGACGCTGTACTGTAAGTTTGGAACCCATCGGATAACGTTTACTAGGAATAATGACAGAAATTGTCCCAAAAAAAGCGATAAGGGCCGACCCTTACAATATTTGGACTTTTGGCCCAAAATATTTTCTCTTCCAAGCCTTTTCCAAACGTAACCACGTCTCACCCCGAGTGTGCCGACGCTGTACTGTAAGTTTGGAACCCATCGGATAACGTTTACTAGGAATAATGACAGAAATTGTCCCAAAAAAAGCGATAAGGGCCGACCCTTACAATATTTGGACTTTTGGCCCAAAATATTTTCTCTTCCAATCCTTTTCCAAACGTAACCACGTCTCACCCCGAGTGTGCCGACGCTGTACTGTAAGTTTGGAACCCATCGGATAACGTTTACTAGGAATAATGACAGAAATTGTCCCAAAAAAAGCGATAAGGGCCGACCCTTACAATATTTGGACTTTTGGCCCAAAATATTTTCTCTTCCAAGCCTTTTCCAAACGTAACCACGTCTCACCCAGAGTGTGCCGACGCTGTACTGTAAGTTTGGAACCCATCGGATAACGTTTACTAGGAATAATGACAGAAATTGTCCCAAAAAAAGCGATAAGGGCCGACCCTTACAATATTTGGACTTTTGGCCCAAAATATTTTCTCTTCCAATCCTTTTCCAAACGTAACCACGTCTCACCCCGAGTGTGCCGACGCTGTACTGTAAGTTTGGAACCCATCGGATAACGTTTACTAGGAATAATGACAGAAATTGTCCCAAAAAAAGCGATAAGGGCCGACCCTTACAATATTTGGACTTTTGGCCCAAAATATTTTCTCTTCCAATCCTTTTCCAAACGTAACCACGTCTCACCCCGAGTGTGCCGACGCTGTACTGTAAGTTTGGAACCCATCGGATAACGTTTACTAGGAATAATGACAGAAATTGTCCCAAAAAAAGCGATAAGGGCCGACCCTTACAATATTTGGACTTTTGGCCCAAAATATTTTCTCTTCCAATCCTTTTCCAAACGTAACCACGTCTCACCCCGAGTGTGCCGACGCTGTACTGTAAGTTTGGAACCCATCGGATAACGTTTACTAGGAATAATGACAGAAATTGTCCCAAAAAAAGCGATAAGGGCCGACCCTTACAATATTTGGACTTTTGGCCCAAAATATTTTCTCTTCCAATCCTTTTCCAAACGTAACCACGTCTCACCCCGAGTGTGCCGACGCTGTACTGTAAGTTTGGAACCCATCGGATAACGTTTACTAGGAATAATGACAGAAATTGTCCCAAAAAAAGCGATAAGGGCCGACCCTTACAATATTTGGACTTTTGGCCCAAAATATTTTCTCTTCCAATCCTTTTCCAAACGTAACCACGTCTCACCCCGAGTGTGCCGACGCTGTACTGTAAGTTTGGAACCCATCGGATAACGTTTACTAGGAATAATGACAGAAATTGTCCCAAAAAAAGCGATAAGGGCCGACCCTTACAATATTTGGACTTTTGGCCCAAAATATTTTCTCTTCCAAGCCTTTTCCAAACGTAACCACGTCTCACCCAGAGTGTGCCGACGCTGTACTGTAAGTTTGGAACCCATCGGATAACGTTTACTAGGAATAATGACAGAAATTGTCCCAAAAAAAGCGATAAGGGCCGACCCTTACAATATTTGGACTTTTGGCCCAAAATATTTTCTCTTCCAATCCTTTTCCAAACGTAACCACGTCTCACCCCGAGTGTGCCGACGCTGTACTGTAAGTTTGGAACCCATCGGATAACGTTTACTAGGAATAATGACAGAAATTGTCCCAAAAAAAGCGATAAGGGCCGACCCTTACAATATTTGGACTTTTGGCCCAAAATATTTTCTCTTCCAATCCTTTTCCAAACGTAACCACGTCTCACCCCGAGTGTGCCGACGCTGTACTGTAAGTTTGGAACCCATCGGATAACGTTTACTAGGAATAATGACAGAAATTGTCCCAAAAAAAGCGATAAGGGCCGACCCTTACAATATTTGGACTTTTGGCCCAAAATATTTTCTCTTCCAATCCTTTTCCAAACGTAACCACGTCTCACCCCGAGTGTGCCGACGCTGTACTGTAAGTTTGGAACCCATCGGATAACGTTTACTAGGAATAATGACAGAAATTGTCCCAAAAAAAGCGATAAGGGCCGACCCTTACAATATTTGGACTTTTGGCCCAAAATATTTTCTCTTCCAATCCTTTTCCAAACGTAACCACGTCTCACCCCGAGTGTGCCGACGCTGTACTGTAAGTTTGGAACCCATCGGATAACGTTTACTAGGAATAATGACAGAAATTGTCCCAAAAAAAGCGATAAGGGCCGACCCTTACAATATTTGGACTTTTGGCCCAAAATATTTTCTCTTCCAATCCTTTTCCAAACGTAACCACGTCTCACCCCGAGTGTGCCGACGCTGTACTGTAAGTTTGGAACCCATCGGATAACGTTTACTAGGAATAATGACAGAAATTGTCCCAAAAAAAGCGATAAGGGCCGACCCTTACAATATTTGGACTTTTGGCCCAAAATATTTTCTCTTCCAAGCCTTTTCCAAACGTAACCACGTCTCACCCAGAGTGTGCCGACGCTGTACTGTAAGTTTGGAACCCATCGGATAACGTTTACTAGGAATAATGACAGAAATTGTCCCAAAAAAAGCGATAAGGGCCGACCCTTACAATATTTGGACTTTTGGCCCAAAATATTTTCTCTTCCAATCCTTTTCCAAACGTAACCACGTCTCACCCCGAGTGTGCCGACGCTGTACTGTAAGTTTGGAACCCATCGGATAACGTTTACTAGGAATAATGACAGAAATTGTCCCAAAAAAAGCGATAAGGGCCGACCCTTACAATATTTGGACTTTTGGCCCAAAATATTTTCTCTTCCAATCCTTTTCCAAACGTAACCACGTCTCACCCCGAGTGTGCCGACGCTGTACTGTAAGTTTGGAACCCATCGGATAACGTTTACTAGGAATAATGACAGAAATTGTCCCAAAAAAAGCGATAAGGGCCGACCCTTACAATATTTGGACTTTTGGCCCAAAATATTTTCTCTTCCAATCCTTTTCCAAACGTAACCACGTCTCACCCGAGTGTGCCGACGCTGTACTGTAAGTTTGGAACCCATCGGATAACGTTTACTAGGAATAATGACAGAAATTGTCCCAAAAAAAGCGATAAGGGCCGACCCTTACAATATTTGGACTTTTGGCCCAAAATATTTTCTCTTCCAATCCTTTTCCAAACGTAACCACGTCTCACCCCGAGTGTGCCGACGCTGTACTGTAAGTTTGGAACCCATCGGATAACGTTTACTAGGAATAATGACAGAAATTGTCCCAAAAAAGCGATAAGGGCCGACCCTTACAATATTTGGACTTTTGGCCCAAAATATTTTCTCTTCCAATCCTTTTCCAAACGTAACCACGTCTCACCCCGAGTGTGCCGACGCTGTACTGTAAGTTTGGAACCCATCGGATAACGTTTACTAGGAATAATGACAGAAATTGTCCCAAAAAAAGCGATAAGGGCCGACCCTTACAATATTTGGACTTTTGGCCCAAAATATTTTCTCTTCCAATCCTTTTCCAAACGTAACCACGTCTCACCCCGAGTGTGCCGACGCTGTACTGTAAGTTTGGAACCCATCGGATAACGTTTACTAGGAATAATGACAGAAATTGTCCCAAAAAAAGCGATAAGGGCCGACCCTTACAATATTTGGACTTTTGGCCCAAAATATTTTCTCTTCCAAGCCTTTTCCAAACGTAACCACGTCTCACCCAGAGTGTGCCGACGCTGTACTGTAAGTTTGGAACCCATCGGATAACGTTTACTAGGAATAATGACAGAAATTGTCCCAAAAAAAGCGATAAGGGCCGACCCTTACAATATTTGGACTTTTGGCCCAAAATATTTTCTCTTCCAATCCTTTTCCAAACGTAACCACGTCTCACCCCGAGTGTGCCGACGCTGTACTGTAAGTTTGGAACCCATCGGATAACGTTTACTAGGAATAATGACAGAAATTGTCCCAAAAAAAGCGATAAGGGCCGACCCTTACAATATTTGGACTTTTGGCCCAAAATATTTTCTCTTCCAATCCTTTTCCAAACGTAACCACGTCTCACCCCGAGTGTGCCGACGCTGTACTGTAAGTTTGGAACCCATCGGATAACGTTTACTAGGAATAATGACAGAAATTGTCCCAAAAAAAGCGATAAGGGCCGACCCTTACAATATTTGGACTTTTGGCCCAAAATATTTTCTCTTCCAATCCTTTTCCAAACGTAACCACGTCTCACCCATGTGCCGACGCATTACTAAGTGGAACACTGTTTACTTAGAATCTAACAGAGAGTAGAATACTAACAGACAGTAGAATACTAACAGACAGTAGAATACTAATGTTTCCTCAAACTAACTGTTTAAAATGAACTGTTTTAGGAAAGTCAAAAAGGATAAAGGCTCACAACAGAAATGATTTGGATTTCTGCATACCCCTCCACGGCTCCACCCCCTCCTGCTGCATCACCTCCTCCCAACCCACGTCACCCTGTTCCCCGTTCATTCACCTCCGCCCACCCTACCTCACACCCCCACCCAACCCACGTCACCCTGTTCCCCGTTCATTCACCTCCTCTCTCACCCACATTTGTTGTGAGAATCGCCCCCAAACAACAGCACAGCACTGCTATCCCAGTAGCCGGTAGCCACTATCTGCTATCGGTATGGTGTAGGAAGACTGGGCAGTGCTGTGGAGTCTAGCGCTGCGCTGACTCAAACGCTTGCATCATTCCTGAGCCGGGAGAACAATTCCTAAGAATAGATTTTCCGTTTTACGTAGCGAAGCAACCCCCCGCTGAGCTGACATATGCATTCGCGTGTGATCAATTATTAGCCTCTTTAGTTTTGACACCTCTTGAAAAAAAGCCATCAATAAATAACTAGGCCTATTCTGTAGTTTTTTCCTGAGTCATTGGAGTACATATTGCTAATTAATGAGAGTAATTTAACTTTAATGAATGCTGCACGTATTTGCATGCATAGCCATTAGAAGATAAATTCAATTAAACTGCAATAATCAAACAATGGGCTTGTGTCCTAACCATTACACTGTGTCCTGGCATTATAAAATGCAAAGTTTTGAAAAGATTTTGACTGATTCATTGAGTTTATCGTTTAGTTTCACTAGTGTCACATAGTCACAGTGTGGAGTTTGGTTGTGGGGGACCAATGGCTGGCATTGTAAATATGACGCAAATCCTGACCGACACCAACCCATACCTCCACACCAGTCTCATACTGGGAGCCGTCCAGCAGGTTGACCTTGACAGGAACGGTCTTGGGCCTCTTGGAGCTCTTCTGGGGGGACTTGGAGGCCTTGCTGGGTGTCTGGTCCGAGCTGTCGTCCAGGTCCCCATAGTCCTCCGAACCCTGCGGACGGTGGTGGAAAGGAACGAAGTACATTTACTCAAGTACTGTGCATTTGAGGCACTTGCACTTTTCTTGATTATTTCTATTTTCTGCAATCTGAGAGGCAAATATTGTACTTTGTACTCCATTCTGTCCGATTGAGTTACTCGTTACTTTACAGATTAAAATTAACAATACAAAATTATATATAACAATAAATTAATTATATTGTTCATATCAACCAGGCTTTATTGCTTCACATTTACCAGCTGCAACATTAAAGCGATGCAGACATGTATCAATCATGAATCCAATACTATAATATATTATTCTGAAATGGGCCATTCTGCATAATGCATGCTTTTACTTTTGGTACTTTAAGTATATTTTGATGGGAATACTTTTTTACTTGTAACAGAGCATTTCTACAGTGTGGTATTACTACCAAAGATCTGAGTACTTCTTCGACCACTACTGTAAGTTTGGAACCCATCGGATAACGTTTACTAGGAATAATGACAGAAATTGTCCCAAAAAAAGCGATAAGGCCGACCCTTACAATATTTGGACTTTTGGCCCAAAATATTTTCTCTTCCAATCCTTTTCCAAACGTAACCACGTCTCACCCCGAGTGTGCCGACGCTGTACTGTAAGTTTGGAACCCATCGGATAACGTTTACTAGGAATAATGACAGAAATTGTCCCAAAAAAAGCGATAAGGGCCGACCCTTACAATATTTGGACTTTTGGCCCAAAATATTTTGAACGTTCAATTCTGCTTGAAACAGAGTGGCTGGACACCTGTCACTCCCAGGCTCATAAATCCAAAAGTATAAGTCGTTTGTTTCCATAGTTACATATATGTGTCCGTTTTGATGTATAGATTATGTATGTGGAGTTAATATTGTGGGCACCAAACACACACACACACACACACATGTCCAGTATATATATATTTCTGTACGTATATATACACACTGGTCTACGCTGAAAGAGATTACATCTTCCCCTCTGAAAGTTATCGATCTACGCTGCCTTCCGCATGACAGACCACGGGCGGGGCTGAAATGTAAATGAAGATCATTGCGAGATGCGGTAAACGAGGAGCATTCAGAGAGGCGATCGACGTCTCGGCATAGCGCTCGTTTCGGAGTCATGTCGTGGTGTTTATGCAAATACGCCCCCCCGGGGGAAGGGAAGGGAGGGGAAGGGATGGGGGGCGGGGGGTGTTATATAAGTCCTTAAACTAGGAAAGAGGGGAGGGGCTAACCCACGCGCTTGTCGTTTTCCTGTGATGTTGAGAGCGGACAGGAACCTCTCTCTCTCTCTCTCTCTCACACGCGCTCTCTGTCTCTCGGCCATATTATTACCATATTGATTGCTGAGCGTATGGCACGTGCACAAGGGTGTGCATTGTGGCGGCAAAGGACCGCTGAACCCCCCGCATGAAAGACGTCTTCGACTCTCTTAGCCTTTTATGAATCTGAGGACTCCTGATGACTCACCACCCCATTGCTCACGGCAGTGGGGTCGTGCAAATAGATTCCCACAAAATTACAAAAATGACCTCTATTAGGTCCAAATTGGATTACCTACAGTTGAGTTGCTTCAAAACGACAAAATAGACCTAATATATGTATACAATTCTTCTTTATACTGTTGTATAAGTTTTGTATAAGTATAAGTATTTTTCGTATATTTGTGGCGCAAAAATGCACTTGTGCTTACTTCTGGTCGGCCTACATGGCTGTAGTACGTAGTTATGACACATGACGCCTGCGCTGGCATTTAAACTGACAAGTCTTTCATCCAATTACATTTTGATCTATTGTCAACGGTAACCCGCAGCACGGTGATTGACAGCTAGCTTTGTTTTTTTGATGGATTCAAGTCAAAGTCAAGTCAAAGTGTTTTATTGACGTGTTGAACAGTGAAATACTTGTGACATGGCAGGCGACAGTACACAAAAAAGTTGTCAAAAAGATAATTATAAAATGCCAAGTTGAAAGATAAAATAGCAAAGAGAGAGATTTTATATATATATATATATATATATATAGATATATGTATTGAATGAATGAATGAATATACATATACAGTATATATATACACACATGAAAATGTACACCCATATACACACATACATATATATTTATACATACATGTATATATACATACACAAATATTGAGGTGAAAGCTGTAACTTCGAGCCACCATGACAAACCCATCCTGTCAACCTCTGATTTTATGCCGATATCTCAAGAAAGACAATTTCTTGAGAATCAAAAAGGAAATGTCACCTGAGTCCCATTGGAGACGGCCTTAGAGGAGTAAATGGCTCAGATGTAAATTAACATCTGACACAAAGTAATGAATACGTACGGATATGTTTTTCCTCACGGCGGAATATAATATTTTCAAATCTCTGCGGAGGGGTATAAGCGAGAGTGATAAGTGGGGTAGGGGGTGGGGTCAGAGGTCAGAGTGAGCTCTATAACAGAGGTCAGTGGGGAGGATAAGGAGGAACCTCAGATTGTTGTGCTGATGCTTATGCTGACTGAACCATCCGTCAAATATGTCCAGCCCCCCACTCCCCCCACCCCCCCTTCGCCGGCACACAGCCTGCTAACCCACTGTCACCACAGCCTGATGGATGGGGGGTGTGTGCGTGTGTGTGTGTGTGTGTGTGTGTGTGTGTGTGTGTGTGTGTGTGTGTATGTGTGTGTGTGTGTGTGTGTGTGTACGCGTTTTAGTCGCGAGAGGCCATGGATGTCCCAAACTGCACGTTTATCTCGCGCTCAAACGCATTTTGCAGCCACGCACACAATAACCTCATAAGACGCTATTGCCCAATGATCCCTCTGTATGTATCTTGTGCTGGTGCACCTCTACTTGCTTCCCTACCGTTTTGGAGTTGGGGGGTTATTGCATTCGAGAGTAGTTCACAATTCATTTTCACAATAGGCGCTTGTGTGTTTCTAAGCGGTTAAACAGTAAAAGGTGATGGGTCTTCACAACTTTCATGGAAACGTTTATCCGACCTTACCAATGCTTGTGTGGGCATGAGTACATCATAAGACAGTGGGGCAACATCGGTTTAGGCATCAAACACCAAGCGTTTAGTCGCGAGAGGCATGGATGTCCAAACTGCACTTATCTCGCGCTCAAACGCATTTTGCAGCCACGCACACAATAACCTCATAAGACGCTATTGCCCAATGATCCCTCTGTATGTATCTTGTGCTGGTGCACCTCTACTTGCTTCCCTACCGTTTTGGAGTTGGGGGGTTATTGCATTCGAGAGTAGTTCACAATTCATTTTCACAATAGGCGCTTGTGTGTTTCTAAGCGGTTAAACAGTAAAAGGTGATGGGTCTTCACAACTTTCATGGAAACGTTTATCCGACCTTACCAATGCTTGTGTGGGCATGAGTACATCATAAGACAGTGGGGCAACATCGGTTTAGGCATCAAACACCAAGCGTTTAGTCGCGAGAGGCATGGATGTCCAAACTGCACTTATCTCGCGCTCAAACGCATTTTGCAGCCACGCACACAATAACCTCATAAGACGCTATTGCCCAATGATCCCTCTGTATGTATCTTGTGCTGGTGCACCTCTACTTGCTTCCCTACCGTTTTGGAGTTGGGGGGTTATTGCATTCGAGAGTAGTTCACAATTCATTTTCACAATAGGCGCTTGTGTGTTTCTAAGCGGTTAAACAGTAAAAGGTGATGGGTCTTCACAACTTTCATGGAAACGTTTATCCGACCTTACCAATGCTTGTGTGGGCATGAGTACATCATAAGACAGTGGGGCAACATCGGTTTAGGCATCAAACACCAAGCGTTTAGTCGCGAGAGGCATGGATGTCCAAACTGCACTTATCTCGCGCTCAAACGCATTTTGCAGCCACGCACACAATAACCTCATAAGACGCTATTGCCCAATGATCCCTCTGTATGTATCTTGTGCTGGTGCACCTCTACTTGCTTCCCTACCGTTTTGGAGTTGGGGGGTTATTGCATTCGAGAGTAGTTCACAATTCATTTTCACAATAGGCGCTTGTGTGTTTCTAAGCGGTTAAACAGTAAAAGGTGATGGGTCTTCACAACTTTCATGGAAACGTTTATCCGACCTTACCAATGCTTGTGTGGGCATGAGTACATCATAAGACAGTGGGGCAACATCGGTTTAGGCATCAAACACCAAGCGTTTAGTCGCGAGAGGCATGGATGTCCAAACTGCACTTATCTCGCGCTCAAACGCATTTTGCAGCCACGCACACAATAACCTCATAAGACGCTATTGCCCAATGATCCCTCTGTATGTATCTTGTGCTGGTGCACCTCTACTTGCTTCCCTACCGTTTTGGAGTTGGGGGGTTATTGCATTCGAGAGTAGTTCACAATTCATTTTCACAATAGGCGCTTGTGTGTTTCTAAGCGGTTAAACAGTAAAAGGTGATGGGTCTTCACAACTTTCATGGAAACGTTTATCCGACCTTACCAATGCTTGTGTGGGCATGAGTACATCATAAGACAGTGGGGCAACATCGGTTTAGGCATCAAACACCAAGCGTTTAGTCGCGAGAGGCATGGATGTCCAAACTGCACTTATCTCGCGCTCAAACGCATTTTGCAGCCACGCACACAATAACCTCATAAGACGCTATTGCCCAATGATCCCTCTGTATGTATCTTGTGCTGGTGCACCTCTACTTGCTTCCCTACCGTTTTGGAGTTGGGGGGTTATTGCATTCGAGAGTAGTTCACAATTCATTTTCACAATAGGCGCTTGTGTGTTTCTAAGCGGTTAAACAGTAAAAGGTGATGGGTCTTCACAACTTTCATGGAAACGTTTATCCGACCTTACCAATGCTTGTGTGGGCATGAGTACATCATAAGACAGTGGGGCAACATCGGTTTAGGCATCAAACACCAAGCGTTTAGTCGCGAGAGGCATGGATGTCCAAACTGCACTTATCTCGCGCTCAAACGCATTTTGCAGCCACGCACACAATAACCTCATAAGACGCTATTGCCCAATGATCCCTCTGTATGTATCTTGTGCTGGTGCACCTCTACTTGCTTCCCTACCGTTTTGGAGTTGGGGGGTTATTGCATTCGAGAGTAGTTCACAATTCATTTTCACAATAGGCGCTTGTGTGTTTCTAAGCGGTTAAACAGTAAAAGGTGATGGGTCTTCACAACTTTCATGGAAACGTTTATCCGACCTTACCAATGCTTGTGTGGGCATGAGTACATCATAAGACAGTGGGGCAACATCGGTTTAGGCATCAAACACCAAGCGTTTAGTCGCGAGAGGCATGGATGTCCAAACTGCACTTATCTCGCGCTCAAACGCATTTTGCAGCCACGCACACAATAACCTCATAAGACGCTATTGCCCAATGATCCCTCTGTATGTATCTTGTGCTGGTGCACCTCTACTTGCTTCCCTACCGTTTTGGAGTTGGGGGGTTATTGCATTCGAGAGTAGTTCACAATTCATTTTCACAATAGGCGCTTGTGTGTTTCTAAGCGGTTAAACAGTAAAAGGTGATGGGTCTTCACAACTTTCATGGAAACGTTTATCCGACCTTACCAATGCTTGTGTGGGCATGAGTACATCATAAGACAGTGGGGCAACATCGGTTTAGGCATCAAACACCAAGCGTTTAGTCGCGAGAGGCATGGATGTCCAAACTGCACTTATCTCGCGCTCAAACGCATTTTGCAGCCACGCACACAATAACCTCATAAGACGCTATTGCCCAATGATCCCTCTGTATGTATCTTGTGCTGGTGCACCTCTACTTGCTTCCCTACCGTTTTGGAGTTGGGGGGTTATTGCATTCGAGAGTAGTTCACAATTCATTTTCACAATAGGCGCTTGTGTGTTTCTAAGCGGTTAAACAGTAAAAGGTGATGGGTCTTCACAACTTTCATGGAAACGTTTATCCGACCTTACCAATGCTTGTGTGGGCATGAGTACATCATAAGACAGTGGGGCAACATCGGTTTAGGCATCAAACACCAAGCGTTTAGTCGCGAGAGGCATGGATGTCCAAACTGCACTTATCTCGCGCTCAAACGCATTTTGCAGCCACGCACACAATAACCTCATAAGACGCTATTGCCCAATGATCCCTCTGTATGTATCTTGTGCTGGTGCACCTCTACTTGCTTCCCTACCGTTTTGGAGTTGGGGGGTTATTGCATTCGAGAGTAGTTCACAATTCATTTTCACAATAGGCGCTTGTGTGTTTCTAAGCGGTTAAACAGTAAAAGGTGATGGGTCTTCACAACTTTCATGGAAACGTTTATCCGACCTTACCAATGCTTGTGTGGGCATGAGTACATCATAAGACAGTGGGGCAACATCGGTTTAGGCATCAAACACCAAGCGTTTAGTCGCGAGAGGCATGGATGTCCAAACTGCACTTATCTCGCGCTCAAACGCATTTTGCAGCCACGCACACAATAACCTCATAAGACGCTATTGCCCAATGATCCCTCTGTATGTATCTTGTGCTGGTGCACCTCTACTTGCTTCCCTACCGTTTTGGAGTTGGGGGGTTATTGCATTCGAGAGTAGTTCACAATTCATTTTCACAATAGGCGCTTGTGTGTTTCTAAGCGGTTAAACAGTAAAAGGTGATGGGTCTTCACAACTTTCATGGAAACGTTTATCCGACCTTACCAATGCTTGTGTGGGCATGAGTACATCATAAGACAGTGGGGCAACATCGGTTTAGGCATCAAACACCAAGCGTTTAGTCGCGAGAGGCATGGATGTCCAAACTGCACTTATCTCGCGCTCAAACGCATTTTGCAGCCACGCACACAATAACCTCATAAGACGCTATTGCCCAATGATCCCTCTGTATGTATCTTGTGCTGGTGCACCTCTACTTGCTTCCCTACCGTTTTGGAGTTGGGGGGTTATTGCATTCGAGAGTAGTTCACAATTCATTTTCACAATAGGCGCTTGTGTGTTTCTAAGCGGTTAAACAGTAAAAGGTGATGGGTCTTCACAACTTTCATGGAAACGTTTATCCGACCTTACCAATGCTTGTGTGGGCATGAGTACATCATAAGACAGTGGGGCAACATCGGTTTAGGCATCAAACACCAAGCGTTTAGTCGCGAGAGGCATGGATGTCCAAACTGCACTTATCTCGCGCTCAAACGCATTTTGCAGCCACGCACACAATAACCTCATAAGACGCTATTGCCCAATGATCCCTCTGTATGTATCTTGTGCTGGTGCACCTCTACTTGCTTCCCTACCGTTTTGGAGTTGGGGGGTTATTGCATTCGAGAGTAGTTCACAATTCATTTTCACAATAGGCGCTTGTGTGTTTCTAAGCGGTTAAACAGTAAAAGGTGATGGGTCTTCACAACTTTCATGGAAACGTTTATCCGACCTTACCAATGCTTGTGTGGGCATGAGTACATCATAAGACAGTGGGGCAACATCGGTTTAGGCATCAAACACCAAGCGTTTAGTCGCGAGAGGCATGGATGTCCAAACTGCACTTATCTCGCGCTCAAACGCATTTTGCAGCCACGCACACAATAACCTCATAAGACGCTATTGCCCAATGATCCCTCTGTATGTATCTTGTGCTGGTGCACCTCTACTTGCTTCCCTACCGTTTTGGAGTTGGGGGGTTATTGCATTCGAGAGTAGTTCACAATTCATTTTCACAATAGGCGCTTGTGTGTTTCTAAGCGGTTAAACAGTAAAAGGTGATGGGTCTTCACAACTTTCATGGAAACGTTTATCCGACCTTACCAATGCTTGTGTGGGCATGAGTACATCATAAGACAGTGGGGCAACATCGGTTTAGGCATCAAACACCAAGCGTTTAGTCGCGAGAGGCATGGATGTCCAAACTGCACTTATCTCGCGCTCAAACGCATTTTGCAGCCACGCACACAATAACCTCATAAGACGCTATTGCCCAATGATCCCTCTGTATGTATCTTGTGCTGGTGCACCTCTACTTGCTTCCCTACCGTTTTGGAGTTGGGGGGTTATTGCATTCGAGAGTAGTTCACAATTCATTTTCACAATAGGCGCTTGTGTGTTTCTAAGCGGTTAAACAGTAAAAGGTGATGGGTCTTCACAACTTTCATGGAAACGTTTATCCGACCTTACCAATGCTTGTGTGGGCATGAGTACATCATAAGACAGTGGGGCAACATCGGTTTAGGCATCAAACACCAAGCGTTTAGTCGCGAGAGGCATGGATGTCCAAACTGCACTTATCTCGCGCTCAAACGCATTTTGCAGCCACGCACACAATAACCTCATAAGACGCTATTGCCCAATGATCCCTCTGTATGTATCTTGTGCTGGTGCACCTCTACTTGCTTCCCTACCGTTTTGGAGTTGGGGGGTTATTGCATTCGAGAGTAGTTCACAATTCATTTTCACAATAGGCGCTTGTGTGTTTCTAAGCGGTTAAACAGTAAAAGGTGATGGGTCTTCACAACTTTCATGGAAACGTTTATCCGACCTTACCAATGCTTGTGTGGGCATGAGTACATCATAAGACAGTGGGGCAACATCGGTTTAGGCATCAAACACCAAGCGTTTAGTCGCGAGAGGCATGGATGTCCAAACTGCACTTATCTCGCGCTCAAACGCATTTTGCAGCCACGCACACAATAACCTCATAAGACGCTATTGCCCAATGATCCCTCTGTATGTATCTTGTGCTGGTGCACCTCTACTTGCTTCCCTACCGTTTTGGAGTTGGGGGGTTATTGCATTCGAGAGTAGTTCACAATTCATTTTCACAATAGGCGCTTGTGTGTTTCTAAGCGGTTAAACAGTAAAAGGTGATGGGTCTTCACAACTTTCATGGAAACGTTTATCCGACCTTACCAATGCTTGTGTGGGCATGAGTACATCATAAGACAGTGGGGCAACATCGGTTTAGGCATCAAACACCAAGCGTTTAGTCGCGAGAGGCATGGATGTCCAAACTGCACTTATCTCGCGCTCAAACGCATTTTGCAGCCACGCACACAATAACCTCATAAGACGCTATTGCCCAATGATCCCTCTGTATGTATCTTGTGCTGGTGCACCTCTACTTGCTTCCCTACCGTTTTGGAGTTGGGGGGTTATTGCATTCGAGAGTAGTTCACAATTCATTTTCACAATAGGCGCTTGTGTGTTTCTAAGCGGTTAAACAGTAAAAGGTGATGGGTCTTCACAACTTTCATGGAAACGTTTATCCGACCTTACCAATGCTTGTGTGGGCATGAGTACATCATAAGACAGTGGGGCAACATCGGTTTAGGCATCAAACACCAAGCGTTTAGTCGCGAGAGGCATGGATGTCCAAACTGCACTTATCTCGCGCTCAAACGCATTTTGCAGCCACGCACACAATAACCTCATAAGACGCTATTGCCCAATGATCCCTCTGTATGTATCTTGTGCTGGTGCACCTCTACTTGCTTCCCTACCGTTTTGGAGTTGGGGGGTTATTGCATTCGAGAGTAGTTCACAATTCATTTTCACAATAGGCGCTTGTGTGTTTCTAAGCGGTTAAACAGTAAAAGGTGATGGGTCTTCACAACTTTCATGGAAACGTTTATCCGACCTTACCAATGCTTGTGTGGGCATGAGTACATCATAAGACAGTGGGGCAACATCGGTTTAGGCATCAAACACCAAGCGTTTAGTCGCGAGAGGCATGGATGTCCAAACTGCACTTATCTCGCGCTCAAACGCATTTTGCAGCCACGCACACAATAACCTCATAAGACGCTATTGCCCAATGATCCCTCTGTATGTATCTTGTGCTGGTGCACCTCTACTTGCTTCCCTACCGTTTTGGAGTTGGGGGGTTATTGCATTCGAGAGTAGTTCACAATTCATTTTCACAATAGGCGCTTGTGTGTTTCTAAGCGGTTAAACAGTAAAAGGTGATGGGTCTTCACAACTTTCATGGAAACGTTTATCCGACCTTACCAATGCTTGTGTGGGCATGAGTACATCATAAGACAGTGGGGCAACATCGGTTTAGGCATCAAACACCAAGCGTTTAGTCGCGAGAGGCATGGATGTCCAAACTGCACTTATCTCGCGCTCAAACGCATTTTGCAGCCACGCACACAATAACCTCATAAGACGCTATTGCCCAATGATCCCTCTGTATGTATCTTGTGCTGGTGCACCTCTACTTGCTTCCCTACCGTTTTGGAGTTGGGGGGTTATTGCATTCGAGAGTAGTTCACAATTCATTTTCACAATAGGCGCTTGTGTGTTTCTAAGCGGTTAAACAGTAAAAGGTGATGGGTCTTCACAACTTTCATGGAAACGTTTATCCGACCTTACCAATGCTTGTGTGGGCATGAGTACATCATAAGACAGTGGGGCAACATCGGTTTAGGCATCAAACACCAAGCGTTTAGTCGCGAGAGGCATGGATGTCCAAACTGCACTTATCTCGCGCTCAAACGCATTTTGCAGCCACGCACACAATAACCTCATAAGACGCTATTGCCCAATGATCCCTCTGTATGTATCTTGTGCTGGTGCACCTCTACTTGCTTCCCTACCGTTTTGGAGTTGGGGGGTTATTGCATTCGAGAGTAGTTCACAATTCATTTTCACAATAGGCGCTTGTGTGTTTCTAAGCGGTTAAACAGTAAAAGGTGATGGGTCTTCACAACTTTCATGGAAACGTTTATCCGACCTTACCAATGCTTGTGTGGGCATGAGTACATCATAAGACAGTGGGGCAACATCGGTTTAGGCATCAAACACCAAGCGTTTAGTCGCGAGAGGCATGGATGTCCAAACTGCACTTATCTCGCGCTCAAACGCATTTTGCAGCCACGCACACAATAACCTCATAAGACGCTATTGCCCAATGATCCCTCTGTATGTATCTTGTGCTGGTGCACCTCTACTTGCTTCCCTACCGTTTTGGAGTTGGGGGGTTATTGCATTCGAGAGTAGTTCACAATTCATTTTCACAATAGGCGCTTGTGTGTTTCTAAGCGGTTAAACAGTAAAAGGTGATGGGTCTTCACAACTTTCATGGAAACGTTTATCCGACCTTACCAATGCTTGTGTGGGCATGAGTACATCATAAGACAGTGGGGCAACATCGGTTTAGGCATCAAACACCAAGCGTTTAGTCGCGAGAGGCATGGATGTCCAAACTGCACTTATCTCGCGCTCAAACGCATTTTGCAGCCACGCACACAATAACCTCATAAGACGCTATTGCCCAATGATCCCTCTGTATGTATCTTGTGCTGGTGCACCTCTACTTGCTTCCCTACCGTTTTGGAGTTGGGGGGTTATTGCATTCGAGAGTAGTTCACAATTCATTTTCACAATAGGCGCTTGTGTGTTTCTAAGCGGTTAAACAGTAAAAGGTGATGGGTCTTCACAACTTTCATGGAAACGTTTATCCGACCTTACCAATGCTTGTGTGGGCATGAGTACATCATAAGACAGTGGGGCAACATCGGTTTAGGCATCAAACACCAAGCGTTTAGTCGCGAGAGGCATGGATGTCCAAACTGCACTTATCTCGCGCTCAAACGCATTTTGCAGCCACGCACACAATAACCTCATAAGACGCTATTGCCCAATGATCCCTCTGTATGTATCTTGTGCTGGTGCACCTCTACTTGCTTCCCTACCGTTTTGGAGTTGGGGGGTTATTGCATTCGAGAGTAGTTCACAATTCATTTTCACAATAGGCGCTTGTGTGTTTCTAAGCGGTTAAACAGTAAAAGGTGATGGGTCTTCACAACTTTCATGGAAACGTTTATCCGACCTTACCAATGCTTGTGTGGGCATGAGTACATCATAAGACAGTGGGGCAACATCGGTTTAGGCATCAAACACCAAGCGTTTAGTCGCGAGAGGCATGGATGTCCAAACTGCACTTATCTCGCGCTCAAACGCATTTTGCAGCCACGCACACAATAACCTCATAAGACGCTATTGCCCAATGATCCCTCTGTATGTATCTTGTGCTGGTGCACCTCTACTTGCTTCCCTACCGTTTTGGAGTTGGGGGGTTATTGCATTCGAGAGTAGTTCACAATTCATTTTCACAATAGGCGCTTGTGTGTTTCTAAGCGGTTAAACAGTAAAAGGTGATGGGTCTTCACAACTTTCATGGAAACGTTTATCCGACCTTACCAATGCTTGTGTGGGCATGAGTACATCATAAGACAGTGGGGCAACATCGGTTTAGGCATCAAACACCAAGCGTTTAGTCGCGAGAGGCATGGATGTCCAAACTGCACTTATCTCGCGCTCAAACGCATTTTGCAGCCACGCACACAATAACCTCATAAGACGCTATTGCCCAATGATCCCTCTGTATGTATCTTGTGCTGGTGCACCTCTACTTGCTTCCCTACCGTTTTGGAGTTGGGGGGTTATTGCATTCGAGAGTAGTTCACAATTCATTTTCACAATAGGCGCTTGTGTGTTTCTAAGCGGTTAAACAGTAAAAGGTGATGGGTCTTCACAACTTTCATGGAAACGTTTATCCGACCTTACCAATGCTTGTGTGGGCATGAGTACATCATAAGACAGTGGGGCAACATCGGTTTAGGCATCAAACACCAAGCGTTTAGTCGCGAGAGGCATGGATGTCCAAACTGCACTTATCTCGCGCTCAAACGCATTTTGCAGCCACGCACACAATAACCTCATAAGACGCTATTGCCCAATGATCCCTCTGTATGTATCTTGTGCTGGTGCACCTCTACTTGCTTCCCTACCGTTTTGGAGTTGGGGGGTTATTGCATTCGAGAGTAGTTCACAATTCATTTTCACAATAGGCGCTTGTGTGTTTCTAAGCGGTTAAACAGTAAAAGGTGATGGGTCTTCACAACTTTCATGGAAACGTTTATCCGACCTTACCAATGCTTGTGTGGGCATGAGTACATCATAAGACAGTGGGGCAACATCGGTTTAGGCATCAAACACCAAGCGTTTAGTCGCGAGAGGCATGGATGTCCAAACTGCACTTATCTCGCGCTCAAACGCATTTTGCAGCCACGCACACAATAACCTCATAAGACGCTATTGCCCAATGATCCCTCTGTATGTATCTTGTGCTGGTGCACCTCTACTTGCTTCCCTACCGTTTTGGAGTTGGGGGGTTATTGCATTCGAGAGTAGTTCACAATTCATTTTCACAATAGGCGCTTGTGTGTTTCTAAGCGGTTAAACAGTAAAAGGTGATGGGTCTTCACAACTTTCATGGAAACGTTTATCCGACCTTACCAATGCTTGTGTGGGCATGAGTACATCATAAGACAGTGGGGCAACATCGGTTTAGGCATCAAACACCAAGCGTTTAGTCGCGAGAGGCATGGATGTCCAAACTGCACTTATCTCGCGCTCAAACGCATTTTGCAGCCACGCACACAATAACCTCATAAGACGCTATTGCCCAATGATCCCTCTGTATGTATCTTGTGCTGGTGCACCTCTACTTGCTTCCCTACCGTTTTGGAGTTGGGGGGTTATTGCATTCGAGAGTAGTTCACAATTCATTTTCACAATAGGCGCTTGTGTGTTTCTAAGCGGTTAAACAGTAAAAGGTGATGGGTCTTCACAACTTTCATGGAAACGTTTATCCGACCTTACCAATGCTTGTGTGGGCATGAGTACATCATAAGACAGTGGGGCAACATCGGTTTAGGCATCAAACACCAAGCGTTTAGTCGCGAGAGGCATGGATGTCCAAACTGCACTTATCTCGCGCTCAAACGCATTTTGCAGCCACGCACACAATAACCTCATAAGACGCTATTGCCCAATGATCCCTCTGTATGTATCTTGTGCTGGTGCACCTCTACTTGCTTCCCTACCGTTTTGGAGTTGGGGGGTTATTGCATTCGAGAGTAGTTCACAATTCATTTTCACAATAGGCGCTTGTGTGTTTCTAAGCGGTTAAACAGTAAAAGGTGATGGGTCTTCACAACTTTCATGGAAACGTTTATCCGACCTTACCAATGCTTGTGTGGGCATGAGTACATCATAAGACAGTGGGGCAACATCGGTTTAGGCATCAAACACCAAGCGTTTAGTCGCGAGAGGCATGGATGTCCAAACTGCACTTATCTCGCGCTCAAACGCATTTTGCAGCCACGCACACAATAACCTCATAAGACGCTATTGCCCAATGATCCCTCTGTATGTATCTTGTGCTGGTGCACCTCTACTTGCTTCCCTACCGTTTTGGAGTTGGGGGGTTATTGCATTCGAGAGTAGTTCACAATTCATTTTCACAATAGGCGCTTGTGTGTTTCTAAGCGGTTAAACAGTAAAAGGTGATGGGTCTTCACAACTTTCATGGAAACGTTTATCCGACCTTACCAATGCTTGTGTGGGCATGAGTACATCATAAGACAGTGGGGCAACATCGGTTTAGGCATCAAACACCAAGCGTTTAGTCGCGAGAGGCATGGATGTCCAAACTGCACTTATCTCGCGCTCAAACGCATTTTGCAGCCACGCACACAATAACCTCATAAGACGCTATTGCCCAATGATCCCTCTGTATGTATCTTGTGCTGGTGCACCTCTACTTGCTTCCCTACCGTTTTGGAGTTGGGGGGTTATTGCATTCGAGAGTAGTTCACAATTCATTTTCACAATAGGCGCTTGTGTGTTTCTAAGCGGTTAAACAGTAAAAGGTGATGGGTCTTCACAACTTTCATGGAAACGTTTATCCGACCTTACCAATGCTTGTGTGGGCATGAGTACATCATAAGACAGTGGGGCAACATCGGTTTAGGCATCAAACACCAAGCGTTTAGTCGCGAGAGGCATGGATGTCCAAACTGCACTTATCTCGCGCTCAAACGCATTTTGCAGCCACGCACACAATAACCTCATAAGACGCTATTGCCCAATGATCCCTCTGTATGTATCTTGTGCTGGTGCACCTCTACTTGCTTCCCTACCGTTTTGGAGTTGGGGGGTTATTGCATTCGAGAGTAGTTCACAATTCATTTTCACAATAGGCGCTTGTGTGTTTCTAAGCGGTTAAACAGTAAAAGGTGATGGGTCTTCACAACTTTCATGGAAACGTTTATCCGACCTTACCAATGCTTGTGTGGGCATGAGTACATCATAAGACAGTGGGGCAACATCGGTTTAGGCATCAAACACCAAGCGTTTAGTCGCGAGAGGCATGGATGTCCAAACTGCACTTATCTCGCGCTCAAACGCATTTTGCAGCCACGCACACAATAACCTCATAAGACGCTATTGCCCAATGATCCCTCTGTATGTATCTTGTGCTGGTGCACCTCTACTTGCTTCCCTACCGTTTTGGAGTTGGGGGGTTATTGCATTCGAGAGTAGTTCACAATTCATTTTCACAATAGGCGCTTGTGTGTTTCTAAGCGGTTAAACAGTAAAAGGTGATGGGTCTTCACAACTTTCATGGAAACGTTTATCCGACCTTACCAATGCTTGTGTGGGCATGAGTACATCATAAGACAGTGGGGCAACATCGGTTTAGGCATCAAACACCAAGCGTTTAGTCGCGAGAGGCATGGATGTCCAAACTGCACTTATCTCGCGCTCAAACGCATTTTGCAGCCACGCACACAATAACCTCATAAGACGCTATTGCCCAATGATCCCTCTGTATGTATCTTGTGCTGGTGCACCTCTACTTGCTTCCCTACCGTTTTGGAGTTGGGGGGTTATTGCATTCGAGAGTAGTTCACAATTCATTTTCACAATAGGCGCTTGTGTGTTTCTAAGCGGTTAAACAGTAAAAGGTGATGGGTCTTCACAACTTTCATGGAAACGTTTATCCGACCTTACCAATGCTTGTGTGGGCATGAGTACATCATAAGACAGTGGGGCAACATCGGTTTAGGCATCAAACACCAAGCGTTTAGTCGCGAGAGGCATGGATGTCCAAACTGCACTTATCTCGCGCTCAAACGCATTTTGCAGCCACGCACACAATAACCTCATAAGACGCTATTGCCCAATGATCCCTCTGTATGTATCTTGTGCTGGTGCACCTCTACTTGCTTCCCTACCGTTTTGGAGTTGGGGGGTTATTGCATTCGAGAGTAGTTCACAATTCATTTTCACAATAGGCGCTTGTGTGTTTCTAAGCGGTTAAACAGTAAAAGGTGATGGGTCTTCACAACTTTCATGGAAACGTTTATCCGACCTTACCAATGCTTGTGTGGGCATGAGTACATCATAAGACAGTGGGGCAACATCGGTTTAGGCATCAAACACCAAGCGTTTAGTCGCGAGAGGCATGGATGTCCAAACTGCACTTATCTCGCGCTCAAACGCATTTTGCAGCCACGCACACAATAACCTCATAAGACGCTATTGCCCAATGATCCCTCTGTATGTATCTTGTGCTGGTGCACCTCTACTTGCTTCCCTACCGTTTTGGAGTTGGGGGGTTATTGCATTCGAGAGTAGTTCACAATTCATTTTCACAATAGGCGCTTGTGTGTTTCTAAGCGGTTAAACAGTAAAAGGTGATGGGTCTTCACAACTTTCATGGAAACGTTTATCCGACCTTACCAATGCTTGTGTGGGCATGAGTACATCATAAGACAGTGGGGCAACATCGGTTTAGGCATCAAACACCAAGCGTTTAGTCGCGAGAGGCATGGATGTCCAAACTGCACTTATCTCGCGCTCAAACGCATTTTGCAGCCACGCACACAATAACCTCATAAGACGCTATTGCCCAATGATCCCTCTGTATGTATCTTGTGCTGGTGCACCTCTACTTGCTTCCCTACCGTTTTGGAGTTGGGGGGTTATTGCATTCGAGAGTAGTTCACAATTCATTTTCACAATAGGCGCTTGTGTGTTTCTAAGCGGTTAAACAGTAAAAGGTGATGGGTCTTCACAACTTTCATGGAAACGTTTATCCGACCTTACCAATGCTTGTGTGGGCATGAGTACATCATAAGACAGTGGGGCAACATCGGTTTAGGCATCAAACACCAAGCGTTTAGTCGCGAGAGGCATGGATGTCCAAACTGCACTTATCTCGCGCTCAAACGCATTTTGCAGCCACGCACACAATAACCTCATAAGACGCTATTGCCCAATGATCCCTCTGTATGTATCTTGTGCTGGTGCACCTCTACTTGCTTCCCTACCGTTTTGGAGTTGGGGGGTTATTGCATTCGAGAGTAGTTCACAATTCATTTTCACAATAGGCGCTTGTGTGTTTCTAAGCGGTTAAACAGTAAAAGGTGATGGGTCTTCACAACTTTCATGGAAACGTTTATCCGACCTTACCAATGCTTGTGTGGGCATGAGTACATCATAAGACAGTGGGGCAACATCGGTTTAGGCATCAAACACCAAGCGTTTAGTCGCGAGAGGCATGGATGTCCAAACTGCACTTATCTCGCGCTCAAACGCATTTTGCAGCCACGCACACAATAACCTCATAAGACGCTATTGCCCAATGATCCCTCTGTATGTATCTTGTGCTGGTGCACCTCTACTTGCTTCCCTACCGTTTTGGAGTTGGGGGGTTATTGCATTCGAGAGTAGTTCACAATTCATTTTCACAATAGGCGCTTGTGTGTTTCTAAGCGGTTAAACAGTAAAAGGTGATGGGTCTTCACAACTTTCATGGAAACGTTTATCCGACCTTACCAATGCTTGTGTGGGCATGAGTACATCATAAGACAGTGGGGCAACATCGGTTTAGGCATCAAACACCAAGCGTTTAGTCGCGAGAGGCATGGATGTCCAAAC
>PIJE02001281.1:48937-53937 GCA_002895965.2 Coryphaenoides rupestris | reverse complement strand
AGAGAGGAGGGAGAGGGAGAGGAGAGAGAGGAGAGAGGAGGAGGAGGAGGGGAGAGAGGAGAGGAGGAGAGGGAGAGGAGAGGGAGAGGAGGAGAGAAGAGAGGAGGGGAGGGGAGGAGAGGGGAAGAGAGGGAGAGAGAGGGGGGGAGAGAGGGGGGAGAGAGGAGGGTGGAGGGGGGTGGAGGGGGGTGGGGGGGGTGACAGGTATGAGCACATGGATGGCATGTGAAGCAGAGAAAGAGTCTGTTGTGATGTGCACCATTAGCGCCAGCTGTGGTCATTGTGTGTGCTGCATTATGCTATGTAACATGTTAGACTGTTATAGACCTGACCCTGCCCATCTGCATCATTCATCTCCCACTGGAAGTGTGTGTGTGTGTGTGTGTGTGTGTGGTGTGCTGTGTGTGTGTGTGTGGTGTCGGGGGAGGGGGATTACAAAATAAAAATGTCTTCACTTTAGTTTTGGCTCAGAATCCTTCTTAGAATTAAGGGAGCATACATTTTCTAATCCTTATAAGTACACATGCGGTCTGCCTCGCGCATTTGTTGGGTTTTGGTCAAAAACACGCTTGTATGTGTCAATATTCCTCGTTCCGAAGTCTTCCCTCCGAAATAATTCACAGGAAAGCGAACGAGTCAGCGGACAGCCAATTATAATGAGCCGATGAGATATCGATCGGGCCGAGTGGTCAGACCTTGACGCAAGGCGGGGCAAGTCCTGGCTGACCAGCAGGTTTATCGCCGTTTAAATAGCTCCTTCAATTTCAGGCTGGAGCGCGAGCGTTCCCTTCCGCTCCCGTGCTAAATGTAAATGTGGATGCAAATGCTGGGCTATTTTTAAAACTCTCCGAAGTTGTGGGCAAAATATGACTTCACACGACTTCACACTCGCGCCCGCTGCTAAGCTGGAGGAAAGGGACCTTGGCAGATGAACTACCAAGTAATCCAAAAAAATAAAAAACACACACACCGCCGAGTTCCATCTCTAATGAATGGCCGGCCCAGAAAGAAGCGATTGGTTCAAATCAATTTGAAATGTGGCTCAACCTGCGCTCAGGAAACCGCGGCCTAATTAACGTGTTAACATTCGACACGCCCGGGAGGGTGTAGATGCAGTGAGGGAATATCAGAGGAAGGGAAAACAGTTATGAAAATGACTTTTACCGGTGGTTCAGGTGATTATATGCTTTGCTGTTTTTTTCAGACTGCGTGTGTGTGTGTCGTGTGTGTGTTTGTGTGTCTGTGTGTGGTGTTGTTTGGTGAGAAGGAAGTGTCTTTCGTTCCTTCTGTCGTGTTTCTGTTTGTTTATTCCAGCTTGTGGATCACCCCAACACACGACAACAACACACACACACAACACCACACGCACACATAAACCAACACCAGCCACACACACCACACATCCCCTAAATCATTCGACGCTCATAACATCGTGTCTGTGTTTACATGGTGATGTTGTTGCGCGTGTGGACGTTAGCATGCAAACAGAAGGAAATGAGATGAAAGGTAATTTGTGAATGTTGTTTGCGCACCACAGCAGGTGATATATAGAAACACATAAAATGCTAAACAGTGTACATGTGCCCGTCTGTTTGTGTGTGTGTGTGTGTGTGTGTGTGTGTGTGCGTGTGTGTGTGTGTGTGTGTGTGTGTGTGTGTGTGTTGAGGCCCGGGTGCGTGAGAGCACATTATTTTTGGATCCTGATATATTTCTCTTGAGTTTGGTTAAAAAGAGAATAATTGAGGTTGACGACCACATGTTTATCTGAACGTACACAGAAATATGAGTACGAGCGATTCCTGGGCTGGAATTCAAGGCTATTTTAAGATCTGTTCTGCTGATACACATTGTGTATGAACAAGCTTTGTACGCAGAATATATATATATCAAGATATATTGGTCTGATTCTTTACGATGATTAAATCGTAGTTTGTGTTTTGTTTTGAATAGAGCCAGCTGAGAGGATGCAGTTAATGCAGTTAATACGCGGCTTAAGTATATCTATATATGCATATATATAGATATAGATATAGATATACTAATAACTAATATATTTCTAATATATAATAGACTTTTAAGTTACCCAGAAAAAGCTGGTGCACTACAGTAAACTAAATATCACCTCATATATCCAGCATGTCTGGTGGATCGATGGAGCAGAAGTGGAGGTTTCTGAGCTCTTGACTGACACATGAAAGACTCACAGTTGATTCTGATTCCTGCAGCTGCTCTGCTCTTCACCGTACGTCTGATGGATGATTTCCAGAAGCTCAGGTCTCAGGGTGCTCGGATTTGACTTGTCGCCCCAATATTGATTGTTCTCAGTCTCACCTGGAGGTGGCTTTGATTAAAAGTGACAAAAGGCAAACGCAGTGGTACAACTTTTTTTGCGAAATAATTCAAAGGCAGCCACATTTATTTCGGACGGTTTTAACGACGACGTATTCTGATAATGACGGCCGAAGCAACTACGTCTCACTGAGGTCTCCACATCAATCATTTATTTTCGTACTGAAGTGGCAACATGCTCATGTGTTTAGATGTTGGTATCATGATTACAAAAAGAGTGATGATGATATAGCAATGACATTTGTTCAATTCAATGATGAACACACATGTTATATACTACAGGAAGGAAATGTTCCAGTGTATCTTTATCTCTGCGTGTGAAATCATTAGATCTTTCAATGAACTCGAAATCACCAACTCACTCCTCATAGTGTTGCCTAGGCTACACACGAAATGCAAAATGTTCCCGTGCTGGAAACTCGTATTTATTTTTAAACTTTTTCAAAGAAGCGAGGAAAAAGCGACTTGCACGCAGACGCATGATGTGGTCATGGGTTAGTTTTGGGGTCACGGTGCGGTGTGTGTGTGTGTGTGTGTGTGTGTGTGTGTGTGTGTGTGTGTTAAACACCGACACCCCACACACATTACAAGCGAACAGCTGGCTTAAGTGTCCTCTGGCCACGTTTTTATTTTTATTTCATTAATAAACACGGTATGCTAATCAGACCCCAAGAGAAGACCGCGTAGATCACGGTGGACCCGGGGGGGGGGGGGAACTTTTAGGCCGCATTGTCGTTGTCGGCCCGATGGTCGCCGTGGTTTCACTCTTCCGTCTAAATGATGCCTGCGGAGGCAACGGTGTTACTTCTGGGACGGGGGTGTGTGTAGCGGCGATTAACACCCCTGCGGTATCGATCTGCTTTGATGAGAATCTTCCGGTAGATTGGGTATCCGTGGGCCTGGGGTTAGAGAGAAGTCGCTGCGTGGGAAAGACGTTGGTAGCGAGCAGGAAAAAGCTAACTGCTGAATACATGCTAAGTAATCCCATTACACGAGGTGATAGAAAGACAGCGGTGGTTATTATTATTATTATTATTATTATTATTATTACTATCATTGTCATTATAATTTTTTCGCGCAGAGCTTTTCATTTTAGCCATGAGAGGCAATTGCGTTCTTCTTAAAATCTGGAAGCTCAACTCAGAATCCCAGGCCCTGTGAGGGACGACACTGAGCACAAAGAGAGAGAGTATGGAATATTTAGCAGCTGAAAAATAATGTTGACATTTCAGACGAAAGCGCTGTTAATACAAACAGTATTCTTCTTCGAAAGTCTAGATTCATATGCCACGGTACTCACTTCCAGCTCAATAGCAGCTTGATTCTGTAACAACCTATGGAAGATGCACTCTAACCGCCAATTCCGATCCCACATATACTGTATATGAGGCCCGTGTGGGACAGATACCGATCTCCGGTATTGGTCGGTGCGTCCCCCACTAGAAAGACCTCCCTTGTTATGTACTCACTCAGTTCATTATCTCCAGCTCACTCGAAAGAGTACTGATGCAAACGGTAACTTTGAGTTGCGTATGCCTGAGAGACTGCTGCTGCTGAGATCCATATGGCAGCTCGCCCTTTGTACTCTCCCTCTCTCTCTCTCTCTCTCTCTCTCTCTCTCTCCTTTCCCAGAACTTTCTGTTCCCAGATCCTGTGGGAACCGGGCCCCACTCACAGCAGCACCACGATATGTGGGTGCATTGTTTCTGTGTAGTTTGTAGTGTAGTGTGTGTGTGTGTGTGTGTGTGTGTGTGTGTGCCTGCGTGTGTGTGTGTTTGCATGTGCGTGTGTGTGCCTGTGTGTGTGTGTGTGTTTGCACGTGTGTGTGTGTGTGTGCACGTGTGTGTGTGTGTGTGTGTGTGTGTGTGTGTGTGTGCATGTGCCTGTGTGTACCTGTGTGTCTGTGTGTGTGTGTGCGTGTGCGCCTGTGTGTGTGTGTGTGTGTGTGTTGCCCAATGTGTGCCTGTGTGTGTTTGCATGGTGTGTGCATGTGTGTGTGTGAGCCTCTACATTTGTGTGTGTAAGTGCATGTGTGTATGCATGCATGTGCCTGTGCATGTGTGTGTGTGTCTCTACATGTGTGTGTAAGTGTGTGTGTGTGCCTATGCATGTGTGTGTGTGTGTGCGTGTGTGCCTATGCATGTGTGTGTGCGTGTGTGTGTGTGTGCATGTGTGTGCGTGTATGTATGTTAAATACCTGCGTGCGAGTGTGAGCAGTCTGCCAGTAGGACTGTGGGCACCACCACCGACGCATGCATTTCAACGCATGTTAATTGCCTCCTGTATCATCATCATCATCATCATCCATCATCATCACTCATCACTGAATGGCTGTCCTTGGTGTCGAGGAAGTGACAACAATCCCTCCTTATCTTCTGTCCTTCACCTCCATCCATGCCTGTATGTCTTTGGCCTGCCTGTCTGTGGCCTCCCCTCCACACTCCGTCCTCAATGTAAGGACAGGCCTGTTTGTCTGTCTGTCTGTCTGTCTGTCTGCTCTGTCTGTCTGCTCTGCTCTGCTGTGCCCATGTCCTGTAGTACCTGCAATTGTATGCGTTTAGCCTTTCGCCTCTCACCTCCCCTCCCTCCTCCTCCCCCTCCTCCTCCTCCTCCTCCTCTACCCCCCCCCCCCCCCCCCACCGGAACTCATT
>PIJE02001281.1:41437-43937 GCA_002895965.2 Coryphaenoides rupestris | reverse complement strand
CACACACACACACCTATCTCTGCCTTCTCTCTTCGCGTCGAACGCATGATATTAACCATTCAATTATTCATCGCTTTCAGAGAGTGCGCTTTAAACTTTTATTGTTTAGGCGGCTGTCTCGGTTTATAGGCCGTGTTCGGCGCACGCGCGCGTGTGTGTGTGTGAGTGTGAGTGTGGGCGGGTTCTGACGGAGTTTGCCTTAAAAGTCATTTGGAAGTCTAAATGATCGTCTGACCCGACCAGTGATCCCAGCACAGCGGGGGGGCTATTCTTAGAATCTTAATAAGTTCTGCGTCTGGTTTATTACTCAAATGAATTGCCAAATTGTGCAGCCTCCTCAGACGGCCCCCTGACGACACTGACATTGGTACAAAAACGGTGCGTCGGCCGAGGTTACACTTTTACAATTTATGTATTAAAAAAATTTCCGTGAGTCGGGAGGCCAGCGTAATCTTATATTAATCAGGGATCCTCTCACATCTCCTGCACAACGTTGACACATTTCCTTGCAAAGACGACACCAAGGCTGCATTCCAATTGTACAGCAACACTCAATGGGGAGTAAGCACTTCATTGTAATACGTATGGCAAGAAAATCGTGAATCTTCCTTCCTGAAGGCTCCTTGAAGGGATAGCAAATGACAGGCGACAGGAAGCACACAGGAATGACTCGTGGAATGCAGCCTCGCTCACCGCCGGCGAGGTGCAGGTGGCGAGCGAGACTGACACGCGGCGAAATGGAACGTGAAGCCGTCACACCCCGCAAGGTCAGCGGCGCGCGGCGTTCAATGAACGTCACTGCTGCTGAACGTCCGCGGTTACCACAGTGCCCTCCTGCTTACCGACGTGCGAATTAAAAAAAACTTCCCGGGGTCAAGTGAGTGTTGCTGGTGCTGCCGCGGCGGCGCAGATCGCGAGGGGTTTCCCTCTCTGAACCTGTTGTGTGTTTAAGTTGATTCATACAGCCCACAGGTGCAGTCTCGCAGGGGGAACCACGAGGTCGTAAATCAAATCAAAAAGCTTTCAAGGCATAAAAAAAACAATACAACAACTAAAAGGAAAAGGGGAAAACAAGTGCAGCCTCAACGGGCAATTAGGCTATTTTAATATCTTCAGTATTCATAATATGCTACTCGCTGCTGTTATGCTGGAGGCAGACTACAAGATTCTGAAAAAGTCAAATCTTAAAAAGGTGCAATTTTGTATCATGCTTTTATAAAATCCATCCCCAGAAGTTTTAGAAGAATTATTGGAATATTATCATTAAAGATCCCATGCCACACCTAGTTCATTCATTTTATAATCATTGATGTCCTTTGATCGAGTTTGTAACATTATTTGTGTTGGAAATGTCTTGGATGGCTTATTTCAAGCTATTCTAGCACGTCTGAAAAGCCTGGTAGAAAAGACGACTGCTTTTCTCATGAATATTTAATGTGTTAATGAACTTTGCTCTGATTGGTTCAGCTGTGGACGACAAAGCAGCTGTCAACATGCTTACCGTGCCACAGCACATCATCGTCTTCCAAATGCGCCGAACACAGCGAACACAGCGCTCATCTGGTTCCATAGAGTTTGGTATTTCTCCAAAATAAATTGCAACCATTTCTCCATCAGAAATGGTTGAATTTCTGTGGGTGGTTACGAACCAACCAAGTGGGCGGGGCCATGAATAATAATTAGTCAACGCTACGTAGCACTGACGGCTTATCCAGATTGGCTCAATTTTTCTGCCTTTTTCCTTTCATTGGCTATTGCATACAGCAGACAAACTGCATAGATTTCAAACTTACCACAGGTCACTCATTCTGACCTATGTTATTTAACAAACAATAGGAGAAATGGGATTTTAATGGCATGGGATCTTTAAAAAAACAATTTTTATAAGATTATAAAGGATGATTCTCTATAGCGTCATGTATAGTTGGAGGTGAGTGATCTCAGTGAACCTACCGGTTGTATCGGTGCGTTTAGTGCATCTCAGTGCTCAGCTTAATTGCCGCCGAGTGCAATACTGCAGCTTAATGTGCTCCAGACGCACCCCGTTGAACACACAATGTAAAACCACGTGGCCGTCGGACTGGTATCTGAACAAAACTCAGCAAAGTCACGTACATCAGGACAAACACTTTGACCGCCAACTAAATGTAATTTACGTGTACGGTTGCCAACGCTCCAGGGTTGAAGGAGACTCCGGGAGTCACTTTTCCAGGCGAGAACATACTAATAGACAGCTTTAGCTATAATAATAATAATAATAATAATAATAATAATAATAATAATAATAATAATGATAATAATAACAATATTAATAAGAACAATAATACAACAATAATAATAATAATCTTTCTATTGGTGATTTGAAGTGGTAAATATCCAACATGTTTGATGTAATCGGGACTGCCCAGAACAGCTTTCCAGTCGATTGAATGAATGAATGAATGAATGAATGAATGGATGAATGAATTTCTTTATTTGAACAGGGACAAAGCACAAAGAA